>QPMI01000647.1:0-161887 GCA_004431415.1 Cyanophora paradoxa
TTCATCTGGGCCATAACGAATTTCGAGTATAAATGAGCACAGGACCTCCATTTAAATCAGCAATTCGCTGCATAAAATCGTAAATCTCAATAGTCACAGAGTAGAGGTCCAGCTTTGAATAAATATACTTGTACAAAGGATGTGCTTCAGTTGAATCATAGTATGCTATCTCGCCTGGACGAAGGACGCTTGGAATGCTCAGCTTCGAGAAGAAGCCAGGTATTGACGTGTTCGGCATACTGACAAGGTCACCAATTTCAGGAATTCGTAGGAGCACATGATCATCAGGAGTGACATCAGGCTCATAAGCGCCTGCTATATATTCAGTATTTATAGATAATGTCTTTGACCGAATCGGTAGAATTGATCTCAGCCCTAGAAGCTTTGCAGTTCGCTGAGCCCTTGCAACGGCCTGGTAGTTTCTGACTTCCCGCCCACCCTGGTTCGTTGGCAACATCAGAGCAATAAAGAACTCGAAGTTAGCTGTGAACCCTATTAATTTGATCGCTGAATTATACGTGCACGTGATACCTGTTCCGTCAACCTTTCGTTTATCTCTGTCACAAGCGAGGTGACGTCGTAATTTCCAGGTGGAATTGCAATGTTATCCACGCTCCAAATCCGGCCTGAGGTGGGTCGGTCCTTCATTAGTGGGATCATATTTGCACCAATATATATAGTGTTAAAGACTAAATCCTCTGCCGGATCGAGTACATCGATTGTGCTCATAGTGTTGGGGATCTCAGCTGATACCAAGCGCACGGCTTTCACATCCTGATAAACTTTAGGCAGTCTTACTTTAAATTTCGAGGTGGATGTCAGCTCCTCCGCTTGGTGACTTGCAATGCAGACGTAGTCCGTAGGCATCTTTTTATATCAGTTAGAGAATAAAAATGGTCAAAGACAAGCATCGACGCTGCGCCAGGCTTACCTTTGACAGCAGAGACAGAAGGCCAATCGATTCAGAGGCAAACTTCGTGCTCGAAATCAATGAACCGATAATCAATCCAGTTGCTGTTCGACTAACCCAGTGTGAGTTCGCAAACAGCCTTTACACCAGCATTAAAGCTGAGTATCTTTCCATCACCTTTCCCTACCTTGGAACGCAAAACGTGGAGGTGTTTGAGCCTGGCATAATTACGACTGCAAATCTGGGCGAAACAGATATTTACAACTTTGGCCTATCATTTAATATTGAGCTAGAAGGGATTTCAATTGCGTATTTTAAACTATTTCGAGACCCAGAGACGCTGAAAATGTCTGCGTATTGCAACCGTTCCTGCACACTGACCTGCCAGTTCAAAGCCTTATCGAATCTGCTCGGGCTGAACCGAAATGAGCCCCTCCAGCTGTCTCCTATTGTGCTTGAAGGGCCGCAAAGACCAGCAACTGCAGCTGAGCGGTATCTAGAGGTTGCTGGCATTCCAGTGACACCTGCTCACCCTGAGTACGGCGTGGATTTCACCGGAAGAATGCAGAGTATAGCACTTGGTTACGCCGTCGAATTTCCAAAGATAATCGACATGAACAGCGACCAGTACCTCTTCCTTGTCTGCGAAGAGCTACGGCCGTTTGCTTCGAAGCTTCGCCGTGGGGCTAAATCAATGTGTAATTACGGGCTCGCTCGAATCCAGATGAGCCAGGATGTTGGCAAGTTCGTTTATATAAATCAGGAAAATGACGGCGAGTGGATCCACATCGAAGAGCGCCTGGTGCTGACCTCTCTGCGACTGCGCATTGTCGACAGAGATGGTGATGACGTCTCTCTGAATGGCCTGCCTTGGTCTGGTGAACTGCAATTTCTAGTTTAGGTAACGTCCCCGGAAATCAAGCCGGAACGCGTTCACATTTATAAATTCGTTTGTTATAATTTGCACATAGTTATACACCTGTGGGGTGATCAAGTGCGAGTCACTATGCATTATATCGAAGCCTGTCATAGATGGGTTTGCAGCAAGCACATTGGCTAGGACCGTATTTTCAAATAGTGACCCGTCTCGTAAATATCCTAAATTGGTCAGAATGCTGAAATTAAATAGGACTCCGGCGGCAAAGGCTGGCCCATACATAATTATTTGATGTAGCTCAAAAGGCTTAGGAAACTCGACTTTGATCCAGGGATTAGGTAAAGTGCCCCTTGGAACCCTGTTGAGTTAGGTCGAACGTGAGAAGGTGGGTGCAATTCCTCAAAGTCGTTGCTTGTGATGTTTGCATCTGGAATTATAAACCAGTTGACATCAAATGGCGGCTCAACTGTTAAGGTAGACGATATGATAAGTCTCTCATCGTTCAGTAGGTCGTAGTTCGCCAGTAGAAAGCTGCAGAGTGCATTTATTTTAGCATTTATTTCGGTTTGTTTCAGCCATAAATCAGTCGTGGAAATCAAATAAGAAATATTCGAAGGGGAGGCATCATCAAGCTTGCTCATAACTGCAGCTGGCAGCGGAACACTTAAACGCCAGTATCTAGTTAAATTTCTATCTGCATCAACTGGAAGCAGCTCCTGCATTTGAAAGTGCGATTCCAGCTCGCTCCCAGCCATTAGCATAGAAATAATTGGGCTGCCTGAGAGGATAAGATCCAGCCCAGGGCGCCCCAGCCTGACGTCTCCGCATTCGAAAAGCCTGCAGTCAGTTGCTCACTGGCTTGGACCTCACCACAGCTGATGCTCACAAGAACAATTGGATCCTCTGCATCATAAATTTTGCTGGCGTGGCTTAGCGCTGCAACTGAGGGATTATTTAAACAGGCGATGGCCCCATCAACAAGGTTTTTGTCTCCTAGAACCTTCGGTGGAAAGAATGTTGGCGCTGCAGAAGATGCTCTAACTGCATCACGAATCAGCGTGCTCGAGTATGGCCCATCTTTGGTGAAAACTACGGGCTGCATCCGAACTGTATCAAACGCTGTAATTAATATGTCTTTGGTCGATTCTGCAATTGTGTAGTCTAGGGCAACGTCTGTGAGCACCGACTCCAGAGGGTTTCCATCATAGCGGCTTCCTGAGAGCAAGCTTGTGAGTGATCTCGGATTTGCGAATATTACAGGTAGGTTCGTTTGATATAAACTGAAGATATCACCTGCAGAATATCGATAAGCGAGAACAGAGCCTGGAGTTGATGGATAGCCAAACCGGCCGCTATTATTGCCCTGTTGAGGTGCCTGCAAAGAAATCAAACAGCTGTGGAATTGCTTTCCCAGTAATCGCCTCGATCCGCTGTAGAATTCGGGCAATGACTATGCCACGAGCACCTCCACCTGATAGTGAGAGAATGACCTTCATTTTTAAAAGGGGCTTATATAAAAATGTCCTACATCTTGAAGAAGCCAGTACCACTTCGTAAAGCTCCAGATTTTGTGGATGATCGCATATAAATATTCGCGTATTTGGGAGTACTCTAATTGACTACAATGCTGACAAAGATATACACCAGACTGAGTTTAATCGCCCAGCTGCATTAATTCTGCGCAACGCACATGTTGGCGCCCAGATATTGCACAGAGATTTTGTCTGGGTCCAGCTGAGAATTATGTTGCTGAAATAATCGGATCCAGGGCGTTGCCGCGGCACCTGCGAATTGCCTCCTCAGGCACAGTTTCCAAATATGATTCTGGTAGATTAATCTTTAGGCTCCAAAATGATAGAGGGGTCCACACATCAGCTCTACGTCTAATTGATGAATCCAATGCTGTCACAAACAAGACTGCGGCTCACATTACAGGGCGAATTCTCCTTGGCGAAGAGTCGCAGACAAGCCGAAGGCAAGGAGCACTTGTGCTCCGCACAGCGACGCTGCGCCTGCTGGAATATCAGTGCTAGCATCGCAAATCCAGCGTTTCCCTGGATCTACTTTTTACAGCTGCACGAGAAGCGAATATTTTATACGGTTTTGATGTAAATCAAATCGATACTGAGCCAGCACCAGGTTAGATATTCCTGGATGCACCTTGGGCTCTATCCTGATTGAAGCTGACAGGCACCTGCTCCCTGCGTTGCATGACAGCTACGATCTAGGGCTCCGCACCAGGCAGTGGCGAAATATTCATGGAACAAATATTTATCAGGATGGTAAGAAGGTTAGCACTGAAGAGGAGGTGATCAACATTTTCAACTACTACTTCGGACCTATTGTCCCTATACCACCTATACCACCTCTTCCAGGGCTACCGAAGCCGCCAACCCCGGACGGCCCAGGTCGAGAGCGAGTTGCTGATGAAACAGTTCCTTTCGTCAACATATTGTCAGTTGGGAGCAAGTTCGCAATAAACCTATCTTCGAACCGAAAAGCAAATAGATGAACAGTATTTACCTCCTGAAATCGATATATTAGAGCTTGAAGAATACCAATTGTCCCAGATGAGGAAGAGTATTTACCTGACGGTTTCGACCCGCAAGAGTATGAATATGATCAATATGACCCCAATGAGGAAGAGTATTTACCCGATGGTTTAGATCCACAAGAGTATGAGTATGAACAGAACTATGAACCCCACGAGGATTATTTAGCAGATGGCCTCGAGCCTCCTGCTGTTGAGTATGCGCAGCCTTATGAACACCATGAGGAATTATTGCCAGATGGTTTACAACCTGAGATTTTTGAGATGTACCTTGACTGGGAGCAGATCAACAATAAACCCGCGAGATATCCACCAGAGGATCACAACCATGACTGGGATGAGATCTTAGGTAAACCTGAAAAATATCCACCTGAAGATCACAGGCATGATTGGGGCGATATTGATGGAATACCACCTGAGTTTCCGCCGGAAGACCATTTACATATTTGGAGCGAAATACGAGAGCAGCCCACTTTTGCATCAGCAGGTAATGTTTTACTAGGAGATATTAACAATGGGGTAAGTCTCTACCAAAATATAGACACACCAGAAAGATTACAATTAAATGATTACTATGTGAATCGCAAAGGAATCGATGCAGGCACCACAATGGAAGGCGAATTATACATTAGACCCCTACAAGAAATGGAATATTGGGACTTGGTGTGGTATTGAAATTAAAGACACCAAACCAGGTATCTATCTTACCAGCTACTATGCAGATGACATCCCAATGACAGGAGGATTGATCTCTCTACCATCTGATCCAGCAAACTATGATGATAAAAACGCAGCAATCCAAATTAATGTTACTGATGTGAGTGATTTAGATTCATCAAGACCGAAATTAATATTCAGCAGAGAGAGATTGTTACCAGATGCACTTTTGGGGAACCGAGATGACTATAAACAATGCGAGGTTGCATGGATTAAAACGAATTATAATGGTGGAGTTGGTGAGGGAGTTTTAGAAATTAATCAGAGGGCAGCAGCAAAGAATATTCACAATGAGACCATATCAAGAGTGGTAACAGAGGATTATCTGAGAGACAATGGAGCAACAATCATCGCAGGAATTGCTGTGGAGGGTGCTTACCTTCCTCTCACTGGTGGAACTGTCACAGGTGATGTTCATGCTCCGAATTTCCTTGTTGATACTCCAAATGCTCAGACATTTCCTGTTGTTCACCCAGGTGCTGAATATATATTAGATGCAAACACTCCAATTAGTAGAGTCGAATTACCAACGAATTTCACCTTTAATCTTGTAGATGTGTTCCCAAACAGCCATAATCTCATGTATTTCTCTTCTGAGAATTACCTTTCAGGTGCATTTTCGCCCATTGAACTCTCCATACCAAAGCAAAAGGTGAGCTACAAAGAACTCACAGATGTCCCGGCAGGATTTAGTGGTAAATGGACTGATATTACGGAGAAGCCAACTTGGAGTAGTGTAGCATTCACAGGTGATTACTATGATTTATCAAGAATTCCCGATTTCACCACTTATATACCTCGTTGGATTGATCAAAGTGTAATTATATCAGAATCTACACTCCCTTTCAATGGGACATGGATAGACTATTTACTAAACCGAATTTGCATGCTGTGGCTACAAGTGGTGACTACAATGATTTAACTAACACCCCTACTGCACCGACCTTGCATGCTGTGGCTACAAGTGGAAACTATAATGATCTCGTTAATACACCAAACTTGCATGCTGTGGCTACAAGCGGGAACTATGACGATTTAATTAACACACCCACTTCGCCACCTACTCACAATCACAGCATAGAGTTGCTTACGAATTTCGGTAATTATGTGAATGCAAATGCATATGTGCAACAGGGGACAGCGAATGTAGTCATTCCTGCCGGAGTCTATTACAAAGGGGATTTTACCACAGTATCGGGAACCGTTACATTTTCTAACCCATATAATAGTGATCCAATAGTTAATGCTACTCTCGAAAATGATATTATCTTAACAAGTGTCAATTTTACAAACAGCATATATATCTCCGCTGAATTTGTGAGTGGGAACCGTGTTGGTTTCAAAAATAAATTCACTTGGATTGCTATATTTACTTGTTACTCGGACATCAATTATACGAATGTGCCCCAAAACGAAAGAACCCTTAAACTCCATTGGATTGCTGTCGGACCTCTCCAAAACAATAATATTCTCACGTAATTATAAAGAGCAATTTAAAGATGACAACTGTATTCACGCCTGTGTTTTCTTTGAGTGCAAGTGCTGTCCACAATGTCCAACACACTGTTTATGATTTATCTCCAAGCCACCCTTCGACTGAGACAGCGAAAACCGATTCTTTTAATGACCAAAGCATACTCAGAGTCAAAGAACTCCGAGCTGACAAGGCTGATGGAGTCGTTAAAGCTACTCAAATGATCGTATCTAATCGACCCGCAATCTCTTCGGGGCTGGTCACCAAAGAAAATCTATATGAAGGTCAACAGGATTCCAAAACGGCTTTTAATCCGGCTGATAGGAATTCGGCGGCTTTTCAAGTTTACAGTGGTGGGGCATGGATTGGGACTGGACTGAGTGTGAATGGGACAGTGACAGCGACTTCTTATGGGGCTGTGAGTGCAACCACTGGACGTTTTCAGGTCTCTTGACAGGAAATGGTGGAGTGAAAACAACTTCTGTCGATTCAGGAGCAGATTCTGATATAGTTTTGAAGCGAAATAATACAACGATAGCCACCATCACAACTTCTGGTCTCAGTTTGGCGGATACTAAATATTTGAAGGCTAATTTTACCCATCATGTCGTGTTTATCATGCAACATCTACTGCTTATACAGCTGGTCAGGTGATCAAATGGGCAAACATTTACTACAATGTTGGGGATGCTATAATTCAGCTACTGGTATTTTCACATGCCCTGTGGCTGGGATGTATGTTGTATCTTTTGGTGCATATGCTGATTCATCTACCTGTGATGTTGTGTGTCGACACAACGGTTCATCTACATTTTTAAGTCTTTTGAGTATAAAAACAACTTCAACACAAGGAGGAAGCCCTTGTGCAACATTTAAAGCCAATTCGGGCGATTACTTTGATGTTGCTGTGTCCCAAGGGACAGCATCAATTATCGCAAGTCAACAGAGTTTCTGTGTTGCATTAATTTATGCAGTATAATAAAATGTTTTGCTATAATAAATGTCGAACATCTACCAAGTGGTTCTAACTGATACTGAAAAACTGGGAATGGAATACTGTGCCTACTCTGTTCAGGATTGGATCGATAATGCTGCTCATAATCGGGCGAGAATTGCGATTGATGAGATTGTGGACAAAGAAGTTAAATCGTGTATTGCCGCTGGAATTCCGATTCCACTCACAAAGGAAGCGATTGTAGAGCAAGCGTTTGCAAGGGGACTGTTCGAAAGGCAAGCGAAATTCCTGTGAGTGCTCCTATGTAAAGAACTCGAATTCGAAGAATGAGAGATGGGTTAATTGTTATTTTTCATAGATCATGCATAAGAAAGGCATGTATCTTGCATGTCCTTCTTGAAAGTCGTTTATTTTTCTTTCCTTCTTAGTAAAAGAAGCAATGGGTGAATATAATCGAGTTCAACTTCCAATATATTCCCTTGGATCCCCTGCTATGCACTTTCGCCAGCATGAAGTAAATGATGAGGTTCGTGGATTAGAATCCACAGAGAGACCCAATTCCAATGGTAACTCCTTTGATAAGAATTCGATTATTCGAGTTAAAGAACTTCGAGCCGACAAAAACTCAGGTGTGGTTAAAACAACTCGACTTCTTGTGACTAATGCCAACTTCTTTCAACCTACCAATGGAGGCCCTGATGCTTACAGTGTAAATCTGAAAGCTCTTGATTTCGATAAAAACACTGCTGCTGCTACAATTCGTTCAGGCGGTGCTTTTATTGGTGGAGGTTGCCGTGTATCCGGTCAACTCTCTTCATCTGTTTCGTTTAATGATGTCCCTGATACTCTCGATCAAAATGTAGAGAATCCACAGCGTATTAGATTATATACACCTGTTGCACAGCAACCATTTGTTCAATTTTACGTAGGTTATACAGTTACACTTGCAACCTCTGAACTAATTGAAGGAACCAAAAGAGTAATGAGAGGTCTCGCCATTCCAAACGCCATGCTCTCTTTATGTAGAGCCAACAACAACCAGCCAGGTCACAGGTACTATTTCAGTGTGCAGGGATATGATCATTTCGGCACAGGCTTCTGTGTTTATAACAATAATTTCACTTACGATTTGTTTGTTACAGACATTGGCAAATATACTATAACAATTATCGGTTTGAGAACAGATATAGCAGCTGTTTCAGTTCTCAGAGGTGTTACTCCTGATACTCTTTCAGTATCAGGGTTTTACCAGGAACCAGATGTGATCGATGACCCCACTCCCTAAAATATATATATATGTTTAATATAAATGGCTGAACCACCTCCAATTGAGCGTATTGTTACAGCACAGCTTTCATTAGCTGCACCAGCTAACCACGTTCTGCAGCATGCTACTTTCGATGATGTAGAAGGTCTGCAATCAACAGAGGTTCAACCTACGATGAACACCTTCGGTTCCACCCATAAACTGAGATTGCAGGAACTCAGGTGCGATAAAAATAATGGTATAGTTAAGACCACGAAATTACTTGTAACTAATGCGAATTTTAGTGCCCATTATGGTGATCCAGACAGTTATGGCGCCCCTCTTTCGACTTATTCTTTCGAGTCTAGGTCAGGAGCTATTAACTGCAAGACGGGGGGAGCATATATTGGTGATGGTTTGCGGGTTGGTGGAGCTGTTGGTGCTCCTCTCTTTGTTAATGATCAACCAAACCCTATTGATCCTAACACGAGAATTCGAACCTATTTGCCAAGTATGAATGCACCATATATTATAAAGATCTTCCCAATCGTTGTTAATGAGCAGACATCAGTAGTTGATTCTCTTGTGGAAATTGGTGACCACTACAAGGTGGTTGTTGATATCCCTCCAGACGTCTACGCTGTTTGTCAAGTAGAGGGTGGAACCCCAAACATTGCTGTGGTGATTACTCCATATGATAATTTCGGGATCGCTTATCATGGTGTAAATTTCGGCCTTGAAGACTACCAGTTCTTGGTGAGAGCTACAAAATTCGGTATTTATAAATGCATTCTCTATGCAGAAAGAACCGATGCTATCGCAAGGCAGAATACCTATGCGGAGTACTACGGCACTAATAGGTACTTCCCCATTTTCGGACAGGATACTGCCCCGTAGAGAATATCCCTAATTATTTGCCGAGACCTCTGATAATGGCCTCATGTCTTGCAGGAGTGTTTGAGTTGCTGCGTCACTTCCATTCGCATGCTCGCCTACAGTCGCATTGTTGTACAGCGGATTTAGATCTTTCTTTTGGAGGTGATCATGACAGCAACAGCGCCAACCGTGAAGCTGAACTCGAAGCTCTTCAGCACGTAGAAGATCCAGCACCGCCCGGTGTGCACTACCAGAGGGCCGCTCCGTCAATAATGTACCATCTATATCAGGATGCTTGAAGGCTCGCTGAGGTGGCCTCGACATCATTTTGTTTGCTTTTGAAAAAAAGAAACAGGGACAGCCAGCCGTTTCAAACACATAGATAGCTTTTTATTTACGCCCTGTTTTCAATTGGGAAATTAAGACGTAGAAAAGGCCAGTCTGCCTCTGCAGTGTGCTCAAGTAGATACTGATCTCGAGCTCTGGCTGCTTCCTCCGCTGTGGAGAAGCATCCAACATCGATTGTTTTTCTATTTTTGCCAATGGTAGCAACCCATCTGCTTTTCGATCTGTTGTAACTCACTCCAAGGAATCCGCTGGTGTTATTCGAATTCTTGTCTCGATGCATTCGGTGCTGCTGTTTTGTTACGAACTTTAGATTATCTCTGCGACAATCCAGTTTATCCCCGCTGACACAGAGGATGCTATGATCTGCAGGAGCTTTCCCCTTCACCAGATCTCTAAATTTCTTATGCCATCTCTCTTCAGGGTGGAATGCTACTGGATAGCCATTCGAGTCTATGTAGAACCTCAGACCAGAGAATTTCTCCTCGTCATCTTTCGAGATTAGCACTGAGTGCACTGTGTTTGGTGTCTTCACCTGAATTGCAGAGTCCATGTATCTTCCTTTCGATAATATAAGAGATTGTGTTCTCTTTATGTCATACACACCTTTCATATTAAACCGGGAATTTCTAGTGCGGCCTCTCAGTGGACACTAGAATGCCTAAGCTCATACCCTAAAGTGAATTCCCAATCAGCCTCAAAGGCTCTCCCGTTAGCTACCTCCTCGAAGCTAAATCGAATTTTATTTTTCAACCCCTAAGGTACCCACGCACACGCCCTCCGGCACGTAATAGCAGAGGGAAACGTGTAAAACGATTTTGGTACACGCACGGCAAAATCAGATCGATCTAGTGAGGGGAAGACGCTAAATACCCATGGAACCGCGGCCCGGAGCGAAGCGAAGTGGCCGTAAGCGGGGTCCATGGGTGTACAACATGCGTTTGTACATATAGAGCGGCATATACATGGAAGCTCGATCATCGAGGATAATGAATGGAATTGCCCGGCTGCCTCTAATCGATTATGGGATGCGCAGGAGGCGCTGGCGTACTACTCGCGCTTCCAGATGGACACGAACGCCATCATCACGATGGCCGTAGTCGAGGGCTGGTGCGTGCTTAATTATATAAGCTTTGATTCGGGCTACTGTAAACTTGAAGACGCCCGAAAACTCTTAGTACTATCAGTATGCAGCACACTAAATATTTCTAGCTCTATTCGGATTCGGACTGCTTTGTTATCGATTCGGACTGCTGTAAATATTAATCGCACCAAACCTTTTTAGTACTGTAAATATTTAATGTGCAGCGTACTTTATATTTCTAGTTCTGCTGCAGCAGCTTCATTCGGATCCGATATGTACCGATTATCCACGGCGACAATTGCGGTGCCGACACCGATGCTAGATACTAAACGTGGTTTTCTAGTTTCTAGTTCGACGGTTTCTCTATCCTAAATATATACTATACTAATGCGCGCCAGGGCCTCGCTCCTGACGGGCCGCGACGTGCGGGCCGAGGCGCTGGTGGACCGAGCGCGGCGGGCATCGCTCGAGACGGCGCGCGGGGGCCTATGGACGAAGGAGACCGTCCGCATGCTCGACGCCGTCCTCAGGTCCGCGCACTTAGGCGTACCGAAATTCGTTCGATCCCGAAATTCGTTCGATCCCGACGCCGTCCTCAGCTGGCGGGCCGGCGACGTGCCCGCCGCCGCCGCCGCCGTCGAGGCGACGCTCGCCTTCTGGCGCACCCAGGTCCGTCGGGATCGAACGATTTTCGGGATCGAACGATTTTCGGGATCGACGCCGTCGCAGCCTTTTGCTGAGCGTGGTCGCCGCGCGCGCAGGTCGCCACTGCAATCTGGAACTGCATGCGTGCGCTCCGGATACCCGCCCCGCCCCGCCCCGCCCCGCCCGTGCTTCGGCTATGAACCATGAACCGCCCCGCACGCAGCGGCGATGCTAATCGCTCTGGACTTTGCGCTCTGGTGGCGGTGGGACTCGCGCCGCCGCCTGGCGGCCCTCGAGCCGGGGCGCCCCGCGGCCGCGGCCGCCCGCCCCGATCGAGATCGAGAGCCGCTCCTGCGGCGCCTCCTCTGCCTGGGCCCCCGCCGCCCACGCCGCCCCGCCTCCGCTGTCTTTCCCGCTCCGGTCGGGCGGCGCCCGAGCCTCGCGGCCAACTCCAGCACCTCGTCCTCCTTCTTCTTCTTCGCCGGCCCCCGCCGCTCCAGCCTCGCCACCACCTCCTCCACGCGCCCCCCGAGCTCCAGCGCCGTCCACGTGCACCCCGCGGCCAGCGCCGACGGCGATACCGACGGCGCCGACGCGGCGCCGGTGCCGATGCCGGCGCCGGTGGCGACGCCCGTCACGGCGGAGGCGGCCGCGGCGGAGGCGGCGCGCGCGGCGGCCCTCGCCCGCACCGCCGTCGGCCTGGTCGAGCGGATGGCGCCGCGCTGGCTCCCCGCCCTCGCCCCTTCGCGCAGCTCGCGCGAGCGCTGGACCCCGACGCGCCGGCCCCGCGGCGCCTGTCGCTCCTGCGGACCGCCCGGGACGCCTTCGTGCGGGGCGGCCTGCAGCCCTGGGTCGCCCTGTCTTCACTCTGGCTCGCCCGCTGCGAGCCCGAGCCCGACGACGCGGCGGAGGCGGCGGCGGCGGCGCGCCGCGTCGCCCGCGAGACGGGCCTCCGACTCCCGCCAGCGAAGACGGGGGCCAAGAGGGGTACCGACGAGTACATCTCCCTCTGGGTGTAGCTTGTGTCTAAATATAGCTAGCTCCATATTAACGCGGGGGCGCGCGCCCCGTCTCCCGCCGACGTAGTCTAGATCTTCCAATTTGCAGGTCTCTTCTCGATCAGTACTAGTACCGTAAGTAGTACGTCGATCCTTTTTTTATTGTCGTTTTTTTCGGCTCTTTAATTTGTCTGGTCGTTCTTCGTACTCTTAATCTTGTCTTAGTTATTTTGCTTTTTTTTTGTCCCTGTGCCCCTTGGCAGCCCCCGCAGTGCTGGTGTCTAGAGCCTGTGGCCGGTAACTCACCAAAAACAAAAAAAGAGGAATGCAAATCGCCTCTTGCGCAGTTTGATTTCCGCGCCCCCTGCGCATGCGCAATTTCGCGGTAGAATTTATGCGAGAGAATTAGGTCCCTCGCGGGTGTGGCGGAGGCGCTAGGCGTGCTTCCGTTCAAGAAGCGGCGGCGTCCCCCGTTCGCGGGGCGCAGAAATGCGCGCGCCTCGCGGGCGCTGTCGTACGTCAGTTCCCGTGCGCATGCGCAATTTCGCGCAGTCTCGCGCCATGGATTCGGAGCCCTCGCCTGTATGCATGCCACAGGCCGGCGAGGCCCTCGCGAAAGGATCCAGACTCGAGCGGGGCGAGTTGAACAGTTGAACCAACATGTGCAAGAAAATTTAAAGAGACCAATACTGTAACCACTACATACAAGGGATCACCCGGCCGTTCACAGGCTAGGGCGGCGAGGGGACGTCGGCGGGGCGGAGGCCGAGGGCGTCCCGCAGCCCGAGCGCCGCCCCGCCCCGCCGGCCCCGCCCTCCCCGCCGCATCGAGAAGCGCCCCCGCGACCTCCACGTACCCTTTCTGCTCTGTTTTCGGTGCGGGAAAGAGCGGCGGGCGACTGCGCGGGCGCACGCGGCAGGCGATGTGGAGGGCGTCGCGCCGAACTTGTCCTGCGCGCAGAGCGCGGCGGCCGCCTGCGGCGAGTCCAGCATCGCCCGGAGGAGCGCGCCGACCTTGCCGCCCATCGCCGCGACGTGCAGCTGCGGGCGGGCGGGGGAGCGTGAGGCGCGGGGGCCGTCGGCAGAGGCCGACAGATCGGAGCGCGCACGGGGGTGCGGCCGGCGGCGTCGGGGGCGAGCAGGTCGGAGGCGGCGACGAAGGCGCGGGCGGCCTCCTCCAGATCGCCCCGCGCGCCCGCCCACTCCTCCCGCAGCTGCCGCGCGTGGGCGTGCAGCGGCGTCTCGCCGGCGACATTGCGGAGGGCGGCCGCCGCGGGGCACGCCCCCGCGAGCTCCCGCAGGAGGGCGAGGCCCCAGGGCCCCTGAAGGCGGCGCTCAGGTGAAGCGCCCCGTTCCCCTCCGCATCCTGCGCCCCGCTCGGCGGTCTGGGGCGAAGGGGGCAAGGGGCGGGCGGGCGGGGCAGGCCTGGGCGGCGGGGTCCGAGTGCGGGAGGAGGCCCCGGGCGACGGCGAAGCGGCCGGCACGGCAGGCGAGCATCAGCGGCGTCCGCCCTGCCCGCGCCGCGCCTCAGAATCAGCAGAATCAAGGGCAGGGGCGGGCGGGCGGGCCTTCGGGATCGCGGAGGGCGCAGGCGGCGCGGGATCGCCCAGGGCGGCGAGGGCGGCGGGCAGCGCGTCCTCGCTCAGCGTCGTCGCCGCCTGCCGCACAGCGAGGAACAACGGATTCGGGATCGACCGAAGATTCGGGATCGACCGAAGATTCGGGATCGACGGTGCACGCACGTAGTGGATCGGCGCCAGGCCGAGCGCGTCGAAGAGCTCCGCGCGGGCGCCCGCGCGTGCAGCATCTCGACAACCTTCAACCGCAGGTTCCTCCGTAGCTCGCGATCGCGGCTGCGTGATCGCGAATCCGCTTTTTCGCTGGTCTCGCTTGGGGAGGCGGTGGCGAGGAAGACGGGGGAGGGCTGGCCGGGCGGGGCGCGGTGCACGTCGACCCCGGGGCCTCCAGCAGCAGCTCCGCCGTCCCCAGTCCCGCTCCGCGCACGCGTGCCACAGCGCCGTCCTGCGCAGGCGTCAGCACCTTGGCAGATCGTTTGGTGGGCTGTTAGAAATTGCGCACCGCCCGTCCGACGAAGCCGCGTTCACGTCGACTTCGGGCCGGCTCAAAAACAGCTGCGGCCAAGATACACAGGCTTTGAGTCAGGCGGTCTAAGAGCAAAGGGAACTTTAGCGCCCGCAGATCAATATTCGAACCTTGATCGCATCGGACCACAATTTCTCGGTCTCGCTGTCCGGCCCGTACTTGGAGAGCACCTTGGCCTTGCCTCTAACGGCGAGGTAGAGGGGCGCGTTCCCGTCCCGGTCCGCGAGGCCAGCGTTTAGCTCCGGCCGCTCTAGAAGGGGGTATAAGCAAAGTATTTTAGATCTAGATATCTTGCACGCACCGAACAACTTCGACAGCGTCTCGAATAATATGTAGTCGTACGCACGCATTGCTAGATCCTCGTTGAGGAGAACGTGCAGCGGGGTCAGGCCTTCGTTGTTGACGGCGTTCACGTCGGTGGAGCGCTCGAGGACGGCGAGGAACGTCGGGGTGTCCGTGCGGACGGCGTAATGCAGGGCCGTGCAGCCGTACTGGTCGCGGGCGTTCAGGTCGAGCCCCGGGACCGACAAAGTCACGTGCCACATGCACGCGATGCGGCTGCCCTCGGCCTCGTCGTACTCTTTGTGCTGCGCCTGGGCGGCCTGCTGTCTCATGTAGGAGGCCACATCGCTGAACGGAGCGTTCGCTTGGGGGCGGCGATCGGGACTGGAAGCGTCGTCCGTGCAGCGAAAGGCGCTGGGCCCTGCAGACGCGCTGGTGCCAGCTGCAGGCTTGAGCGACGGGAAGGCGTGGGCGGGGTCGGCCCCGGGGAGCGCGAGGAGGGCCCGGACGAGGCCCATCGCCCCAGCCTCGACGGCCTCCCGCAGCAGCTTCGCCGCCGTGTCGCCCCACTCGATCGCGCCGGCCTCCACCAGAGCCAAGATGCCGCCCTCCAGCCGCTTAAACTTCGTCCCCGAACACCGGGACAGGAAGTGGCACCAGTACTGCTTGACCGCGCGGTCGAGGGGCGAGATGCCCCGCCGGTCTGCGGCGCCCTCAGCTCGTCAAAACTCGTAAATCATTATAATTATCTCAATGGGGCCTAAAGCTAAAATTATTCCATGAACGATGCATATCGATGCCCGGCCCTTTCAGACTCCGGGGCCAACTTCGGGCACCTTTGACATGGATGAGGCTCGGGTGGGCGCGCAGAAGCGCCCTCACGACCTCGAGACCGTGATCCTCGCCGCGCGTGCACGCGCGCATCGCGGCAAAGAGGGCGTTGTCCCCGTACCCGTTCTGGGCAGCCCTCGTTCAGATACATACGACGAGGAGAGCGAGCGCTGCTTGAAGGTAGCCGAAGAGAGATTAACTGCAAGCTTAAGCACCTGGAGAAAGGGGTCGGAGCCGAGGGCGAGAAGGACCGAGACGGCTGTTTCGTGGCCGCGTGCCGCGTGGGCGTGCAGTGGCGTCGCCCTCCGACGCGTCCAAGTCCGCGCGTTCGCGAGCGGCGCGAGCCCCAGCGAGCGCAGCCGCTGCGGCATTGGCGTGAGGGGCTGATAAATCAAATATGAGCATTTGCAATTGCCAGCTTAATATCAATCGCAAGCTCGAAGTTTGAGTTCTTGATTAGAAGGAACTCGAGCTCGCCACAGACCTTGGCAAGGTCGGCCGCGGTCGCTGGTCGCGGTCGCTGGATCAATTGCAAGTGAAGCGCAGTGGCGCCCTCGACATCCGCATTGGGCCCGCCGTCTCTGCCGTGTGCCAAAGTTCAAATAAAGGGACCTGTACGTCAGAAAGAGCAAGTTGCTTAGACCTATAGAACGCCTTGTTGGGGAGGAAGGGAAAGGGACTCCCCTGCAAATAGAGCCAAAGAGTCAGCTGCAGAGCAAACGGCAGCGCCCGGAGCCTGCGAGGGCGCGCACCCAGCGCTTGGCGGGGCTGGCGGCGAAGTAGGGGTACGGGTGGCACACGGCGGACGTGTCGGCCCCCGCCTCCTTGAGGCGCCGGGCGAGGTCGAAATCGCCGGCCTCCACCGCCGCTGCAAATTTATAAGTAGAGAAGTTCAGGCGGCTGGAAAGCGTCGCAGATTGGGCTGACCGAGAAAGGGCGTGCGGCCTTCGGCGTTGCGGGCCTCCAGGCCCGCGCAGGCGTCGCCCGGCATCTTGGCGAGCGCAGAGAAGAGCCGGTTGAAAGTTCCCGGATCCAGCGGTTTAGGGTCCAGTATCCTTTCGGGGCTCAGCTGCGCTTGCGTTCGTTAGGGTCCAAAGGAAAACGCAAGCACGGGGCGGGCCCAGGGCGGTGCGGGGCCGACGAACCCCGCCGAGGAGCTCGCGGTCGACGATCCTGATCTCCGCCCGCCTCTCGAAGCGTTCGAAGGCGGACTCGTATCTTCCCTCGGTCCAGAATGGCGAGCCTACACCTGAAAATCTGCAGCAAGGCGTTCGAAATGGTGTCGTCCCGCCAGGAGCTCGATGCAGCTGCTTCGCCAAATCTAGATCTAGATCTAGACGCACGCTTGCAGTCAAATTCTGCCAAGCGAACCTTTTCCACACTTCAATCAGCGATTCGTCCCTGTAAGTTCTTTTATCGAAGTCCAGGTCCTTCTTGAGCCGTACCTGTGCCAACTTTATGAGACAAAACAAGCTACTTGATCACGAACGGGCTTAAGCGCACGAGGTAGAGGTCGGCGAGGGACGGGTGCGCGTTGACGAAGTCGACGAGGAGGCCGTCCTTCACGTCCGAGTGCGACAGGTCCAGCGCCCGCAGCCGCGGGAGCCTGCACGCGCGACCCGTCGGACAGCGTTGACGAGCCCAGCTTGCACGAATGTTATACATGTTAATACGACTGCGCACCTCAACTCGGCGATGGGCAGCAGAACGGACATGGAGTGCGCGCGAAGCTTTTCGTCTTCGTCAGATCGGAAGGAATAGGATTTCTTCTTCTTCGAGAAGAGACAGGCGACGAGTGTGTTTCTGCCGGAAAAGTGACCGGGGCTTGAGCACGAAAATTGCAATCGGGCGGGGGCGGGCGGGGTGCGGGGCGGACGAGAGGAACAGGCTCTGGAGGGTGGCCGAGGCGCCCGAGACGACGGAGCGGAGCGCGTCGGGTGTGATGATGACGTCGGAAAGGTTCAGAGTGACGAGGGATCGCAGGGGCGGCAGACTCCGGATGACGAGCTGCGACAAGCCATTCGGAAGTTAAGCAATCGGAGCACGATTCGACATCGCTGCGCACCGGATGAACGATTCCCAGCTCGTCTTGCCGCCTTCGGTCGCCGTAGGGGTCACGATCGTACTCCCCGTCCTCGCTCTGGTCCTCGCTGAAATGCTTGACGTCGTCGGCCCTCGGGACGCGCATGTGCGCCAGCGAGAGGTGCGTGAGATGAGGCGTCCTCGAGAGCACCTGCGAGCGATGGCCCCGGTCAGCTTGCAGTCCGATCCTTAGCTCCCATGGCCAGTTCCTCAGCTAGTCCTAGCCCAGGCCTTGATCATGAGCTTCTCTCACCACGTTCACGATTCGGGAGGTCTCTTCGGACCCGAGCTCGCGGAAGAAGAAGCCGCTGAGGCAGAGCCTACGGACGAGGTGGCCCGCGTGCTTCAAGCACGCGTCGACAAGCGGGAGATCGCTGTCCCGCTCGCGCGTCGCGCCCAGCTGCGCGGCGCGACGTCGGCGCGCGTCAGCGCTCGCGTGGAGATATGAGCGCCGAGGCGGAAACGGGGCTTGCCCCGAAATCGGGCTCCTCGAAGAGCGCCGCGTGCCAGCACATGCCCCGCAGGCGGCGCGAGGCGCCGCCCAGCGACCGGACGAGCCCGAGGACGCCCTCCGTCCGCGCGACCTCGCAGTAGACGGCGAGCAGGATGTCGTCTGCGGGCCGCGGGGCAGCGATCAGCGCGGCGTCGAGGGATGCGGCCCGCGGCAGCGGATGGGCGCTGAGCGGATGGGCGCCGGCGTGGAACGCACCTGGGAGGCGCTCGAGCGCGGACAGTGCCGCAGAGCTGCTCGGGCCCTCCGCCCGCGCGCTGCGCCGCCGGCTTTTGACAGGAGCCCCACACGCTGAAGTGGAGGCGCTCGCCGTGTCATTGGGCTCCGGCTGCTTCCGCTTCCTGAGCTGCATGGCGCCGACGAGCGCTGGCGGTGCAAAGAGCGGCCAGCCGGGTACGACCTCGCTGTCCGCGGCCGGGTACGTATACACGTGCATGCGCAGTGCAAGCCAGCAAGCTCAAGCTCGAGCCAGTGACGTTGACCAGGTCGCGTGGCCGGCGTGTGACCAGGTCGCGTCACACACAGACTCGCGTGACCGTCGGACCTTGGCCGCCGGCGCAGCAGCAGCAGCAGCAGCCAGCCTGGCAGCGGGCTCGAGCGAGGCGGAGGCGTCCAGCTCGAGCTCGGCGCCGGCGGCATCCAAGTCGAAGAAGCGGAAAGGCGGCGGCGAGCTGGCGAAGCTGATCTCTGAAACGTGGCAAGAAGTCAAGATCACCGAGAGCCGGAGGCGGAGGGGGCGCCCGGAGGGCCGGGGCAGCGAGAGCGAGGCAAAGAGGGCGGAGAAGGAGCGGGCGAAGGCGGGGAGGAAGGCCAAGCGGGAGGAGCGGCGGGGGCGGGAAAAGGAGCGGGAGAAGGAGAAGTTAAGGCGACAAGCTGCACGGAGCCAGCGTGAGCGCGCCAGGTCTAGAGCGCGAGCTGCACGCGTCCAGAGCGGACTTGGCTTCAGCTAGCGATACTAGCTAGCGCGTCTAAGTATGCGCCTAGCGCACTGCATTCGAACGCGATATCGATTGCTTGCATTGGAACATGTACATCGTGAGGGGCTACCGGGGGAGGCGGGGCCGAGGCGGCGCCCGATCGGTCGCGGGCGGCGCGGCGGGCGCCGAGGAACCGCGCGGCCGGCGGGGCGAGGGCGGCGAGGGTGCGCGCCGCGCGGCCGGCGGCGCGGAGGGCGTCGGGGTCGCCCCACGCGCCCTGCGCGGCCCGCACGGCCGCGATCGAGGCGCGCATGAGGACGCGCAGCTCGGGCGCGAACGGCTGCCGCGCCGCCGCGTACGGCTTGACGGCTCCCTCCATCTGCGCGCACTCCTTGACCCACTTGCTCCGTACCGCGTCCGGCAGCTCAGCACTGCGCCGTGTCTCCAAAAAAATACCCGCAAAAAAATCAAAAACAAATCAGAAAACAAACCATTCCCAGTAACCCAATCTTGAATATCAGTAAATCTCAGTAAGCCTCAGTAACAAAAATTTAATTAATCGACGTTATATCATAATCTCGATTAATTATATCTTATCGCAGTTATATCTTTTTTATGCGCCGTGTCTCCAAAACAATTCCCAAGAAAAACAAACCATTCCCAGTAACCCTATTCGTATTCAACAGTAATCTCAGTAAGCCTCAGTAACAAAAATCGAATTTATCGAAGTTATATCTTAAATCTTATTTATCGAAGTTATATCATTATCTCGATTAATTATATTTAATCGAAGTTATATCCTTTTTATCCGCCGTGTCTCCCATGATTTAGCGTTTCGTTAAACCACTTCTCAAATTGTATCTCCTCCGAATTACATTACTCCGATTGGGTTTTATGCCTTCTTTTGCTACCAATCGATTCACTTTATTCGTTTTATTAACCTGCTGAATCCGTTTTTGTGATGGTATCTTAATGATATCATCTTTATTCACCTTTTGCAATTCTTGTTTCTTAAATCTCCTCTTCACTTCTTTTGTTTCCTCACCATCATTATCTTCAAGCACTTTGAAACGATTCCTATCAGCCTTTGCAACAGTGTAGACCTTCTGACTGAATTGCGCACCTTCTTTTTCAAACAATCCCTTTGGTTGCAAAACTCGAACTGTGTCTCCTGGTTTCACTTGATTAGTATCAGCCTCCTTTACACGATTGTTGTGAACAGTATCCCTCATGTAAATAAATAACTGTTTATCTTCATTTGTATACACTGCATTTGGAGAGTCATTTTTCAATGCAGAATGGGGACTGCCATTATACAAGTCAATTACATCACTAAGTAGATCGATCCATTTCGTGGTTCCCTTTGCTGTCATCGATTTTCTGAGATACTGTTTGAAAGTCCTAGTGAACCTATCAATTATCCCCAGTTTATCTCCTACTGTGATGTGGTCATCCTTTGCCACATCTGTGTATAGCATTACACCATGTTCACTGCACCAATTTCGGTATACTGCCTGGGAAAACTCATTATCCCAGAGAGAGCATTAACTTTGCCTGCTTCTTGCTTGAACCTATTTAAAATGCTCGGGATCTCACTGCTGTTTTTAAAAGGATAAACAAATCCTTTGCGACTAAGTATGTCTACGAAACTAAGCATTTTGAAAATGCCATTGTTGGCAGTCTGAAACCCTCTGAAATATGTTATATCGATTTGAAACGATCTAGGCTTTGCCACTATGCGAAGAAACGATTTGGGTTTCCTTGGTTTCTTGTAAATTTGCTGGAGTTCTGAGTTTTTGAACTTCTTTTTCAACTCTTTTTCATCAAAACTCACTTTTTCATTAATCAGTTTCTGCCTATACTTTTTGAATGATAATACACTATCCATTATTGGGCGGCACAGTTACACTTAATATGAGAGAGGAAACAATTTTGGTAATGTGAGCCACAGCATTATTAATTCGATCTACCGAAATATCTTCAAAGTCCATGGCATTGTAGCATCGCAGGCAATGCCCATACTGCTTCCCATATCGCTGCTTGATCCAATCCCATGTGATGTAATCATGCTCATCGAATTGTCTGTTTGCTGCTCGGTCCTGATCCTTGTAAGTCGAAATCTTCTCGTTATTCTCTCTTTTCCACACTTTCCAGTGAGCCATTTCGAAATTATCATGGTAAATAACAACATCATCCAGCCTTGTGGTTCGAGTGAGAGCAACATATAGCCACTTCTTTGAAACAAATGGCGCCCCAGTTTCGAACACGACTACCCTGTTCCCTTTGCAGCGAATCGTATCACCTTGAACAACATGGCAGGTGTTTGCGTAAGCCAGGGCGAAATGTTTGACTGCATCCCTGCTGAGAACAATCTCATCCTTCTTGTTGGCAATGTCAGCAATAATGAAACTGTCCTTTGAGAGCTTGACAATCTTGTAGACAAATCCATTATGAACTATCTTCCCACCCTTTGCAATACGAGTCTTTGCAACAACTTTGATCCCGCCAGCATAAATGGAAACATTATCCCCGTAGTTCATTTTGTGAAGGGCTAGGTTCACCTCTGCACCCTTGCGGTTTGTATACACAATGCCTTTATCTGTCTTTGCCAATTCGTCCACAACCTTGAACCCGTACTTTGCTAGGACCTCACTTACACTCAAACCTTTCTCGAATAAATCAATTCGAATTTGCTCAACCTTTCTGCGATCTTCCTCAGTCTCATGGCGCTTGTTCACTTGGAGTAACAATTCGTTGGGGAACAGGCGATGGAGGATATCAAGGTAATACTCATCTTGATCAACACTCATATCCTGAATGGGTGGGTTCTGATACGGGTCACCTGTGGCAATGTATACCTTATCTGGGAACTGCTCATTCATGATGTGGTCCAGGGCTGCCAGTTCTCCAATCTTAAACTGACAGATCTCATCAATAACAATGCAATCAAATTCTACCAAACCAGATGCATTCCCTCCTACGATTTCATCCATGTTCGACTCATCGATTTTGAGATGAAGGGCATCATAGATTGTCTTCACATTTTTCAATCCTTGCTCTTTCATTTCCTTCACTCGCTTGTTGGTCGGAACAATATAGAGGGATTTTTGAAACGCTTCCCATATTCAACTGTCATGTGAGTCTTTCCAACTCCTGGAACTGATCCGAGAAGAACCCATCGTTTTTGTGTAGCCAGCAAATCACAAATCGCGGTTGTGTCATACTCATCAACCACAGAGTGTTTGGTATAACTGTAGTTCTCGATTTTCACAAAGTCAGTCGCTCTCTCAAACTTTCCGTAACGAATTCGTTTTGCCTCGAGGTCTTTCTTCTCACCTGAAAACTTTTTAGAAAAATTGGGGCAGCATTTCACACTGAATTTTCCAATATTCTCAAAGGCATTGCGATCGAATGACACTGGGGCAATGGGTTCATAAGCGATCCCATAAACACAATCGGTGTTCAAAGCGAGTGGTCGGATCTGCTGTTTAGCGAGTTCGACACACTTCTCATACATACACATCCTCATAATTGACAAGAGGGTAGTGTACAATGGCATGAAGCCATCAATGAGCTGCTTTTCTGCTACCTGATTGACATAGTAGATATGGGGTTCGGTCATCTCTTCCTCACACAGAACGAACTCTGTCTCCTCATAAGTGGCAAGAGTCTCACCAAAGAGGTAAATTTTAACCTCCCCTCCGTTCTGTTTCTGGAACTCGATCGCATCGTCTCTGTTGTGGAAAATGGTGGTTTTCACTCTGCTATTTCGTTGCTTTCCAGTTTGCCCAATTGCACTCACCAAGATCTGCTTCTTATCAACAGGATCGAGGTCGCTATCTAAGATTCGAGCAACTGTGTTGCCTGCAAGGTTGGGAATGAGTTTGTAAGGTCGCAGAACCGCTTTGATGGAGATGTCATCCTTGAAATCCTCGAAATGCTTTTTGAGAACCAAACCAGGAACGACATTGTACTTGGAATCAATGATCATCCTCTTGTATCTGTTGTAGGTGTTTGCTTCGTACTCCTTTCCGTTCTTGTCTTTGGCTTTGAAAAAGTATTTGTCGTCCAGTTTCACGTAATAGAAGCTGTATTCCTCGATTTGCTCTGCATCTGTGATTGTCACACTCTTGAAGACATCGAACTTGCTGAGAACAGGAACGAATTTGATCATCAAGGCTACAATGTAAGGGTATGCTTTGCACATATCGAACTCGTAAATATCTGTGTTATAGCGAATTTCATCAAAGGTCTCCTCATCCACATCAAAGAGACCACGAAGGGCAGTCTGCACTCCATTCTTGAATGCATTTATGGTTTGCTCATTGTAAGTACTCTTGTTGGAAGTGTTGATTAGAGACCTATACATATCCAGATTTAGTTTCTCGAATTTATCTCTGTACTCAGCATTCTTGAAGCTAATCTCGAAAGCTGTTTCCACATCTGTATCGTTACCAGGTGGGGTCACGACAACATCCTTATCGTCAATAGTGAAACGAATATGGGTTGCCTTTCCGATTTGGGAGAACCCAGGTTGGACCTGATAATTATGCACCACAATGAACTCTCTGAGTAGTTCATCCAGTGAACCACCATAGCAGATTCGAATGCTCGATTGGTTCTTTGGATTGTCAGACCTGACAATTCTCAGAATGTCATCGGGATTTGTGGCAAACTCCTTGAACCTTCTTTGCTTTATAATCTTGTAACGAGAACTGAGTGGAACATTGGTATCTTTTGGCTTGGAGCCATTGAAGGACTGTGTGAGAGCCTTAATATTGTGATTTAACAAATACATGTGACCATTCTCAATCTTCACATATGCAACAGAAGGGGTCAAGTGTGTGTTCCTGGTCTTGGGCAGGAAAGTCAGTTCAGGGACAGGGGTTCTGTCGTCCTTTCCAATTGTAACCATGCCTAGGCGCAGTGGGTCAAGAACCTTCTCCGAAATGGACTTGAAAGAAATGCCCAATCATCTCCTTCAACAGGGTCTCGCCCATTCACCATCTTAAAGAGTCCGTTGTAAGACCAATCGATTCGCTTGTATTTCCCTTTGGTCTTAGCCTTCTCAAACGCTCCTCCAAACCATTTGATGAGGACATCGAAAACACACTTCCCAACCTTGAATGAATCACCTTTCAAGAACATTTCCTTGAATGTGGTGGCTTGGGGGTTCCCTTCGTTTTAATGAAATTCGAAATAATCATTGGAGCGTTTGTATTGTCTCTGAGGACTTGTTCATTTCTTGGGATGTATTCTTCATTATCTGTCGTGATGACTCTTTCAATTGTCATAATATCGGGTAGGTATCTTGCTCAATTAGTTTTAGGTAGCGGAAATCTTGATTGGTCGAGTTAAACTCAATAACTGCTGCAATAAATTCAGCAATGACAGTCCCTCAACACATGGGAACGTATTGAAGGTGGATTGAACCAGACCGAGAGCATTCAGAAAAGCTGCCTTGGTACACTGGATACCAAAGGGGCGATTGTTCCGAAGCCTCTTCGATTCAATGTAGGTCACACCATTCTCAGTGACCCTGTTTGCATTTGCAGGGGCTTGTTCTCCCTCTTGCAACTCACGGAAGAGTCTCACATTCAGGGTGACCATGTTTCCAGGTGAGTTTTCAACAAACTCACGGAGGTTAGCAATCATCTGCTGGAAAGGAGTCAAGCGCTTCCGCTCTCTCGCTTGCTCCGCTTTCTTGTTTTGCTTCTCAACATTCTTAGCGGCTCTCTCAGCCCTCTTCTCCTTCTTCTCCTGCTTGCGATACAAACGAGGCTCTACGATACCTCTCAGTGTATCTCTGATATCAATCAACTTTGGAATTCTAATTGCTTTGAAAGTAAATTCTCTCAAGAAATAGATATCCTGCTCTCGGGTCAATTTGTCTTCTACTTTTGCTTGCATGTAGTAGCCAAGAATCTCATCCTGCAAATTTTTCGAAATTCGATTACTTGGTCGAGGCATTTCTTTGTTCACTCTATTAATATATACCTACAAAAGTTTTCTTTAAATACTTTTATACTCGCGTCAAATTTTACCGACAAAACCAAAAGTCTCCAACAAAATAAATTTAGTCGAGGGCATTCATAAAAATAACAAAGGGTTGGCTCGATCATCGAACTCTAAAAATAACAGAATGATTATATTTGTGGTTCCAGCGCGTTTCCCACGGGTTTCTCAGAGCAGATCGCGCTGAGAAAAACGATTAACAGAGATATTTCGATTTGCGACCACGGTTAGAATACGGGACACCATAGAGATACTTCACAAAGCAGACTGCATTGGAAGCATAGAGACGCTGGGAACTCTCAACGATCTTCATGGCTCTGTAACACTCATCAGTATGGTATAAGTCACGCATTTGCTTTGCAAATCTGGCATTGTACTTTTTCAAATATTCCTGACCTTTTTCAGTTTTACGATAACGATAAGTAGCACGCTTCTGAGCCTCACTGATTGGCATGTTGTCCTTTTCTACTCTCTTAATATATGTTAAGAAATCTTTAAGTAGTTTTTCTGTCTGTATATAGCGAATAAACTCCTGTCAAATTTTGGTCCCGATTGCAGAGCATCCAGTACGAAAGAAGATGCTGGAAAAATGATAAAGCCACCGATACCCAGAAGGTTCACTTGTCGGCTGCAAGTTTCTACCACTGAACCCGGTAGAACAGGTGATTAAAGTGATTTACCTATGGATATTTCACTTCGCTCTACAACGCCTCCATAAAAATGAAGAAGTTTTGAGCCTACGGGATAGGATTGGTTACGTAGCGCTAACAATGTTTGAGAAATTATATTATTCAGATTGATCCTTAACGGCGATAACCGGGTCTTATACCAAGCTTGGCGAATCCAGAGACCATTGGGGCAGCATTTGGAATCGAGTTGACTGGATCAGCCTGCGAAGTGGCAACCCGAAGGATCGACTTATTGAGAACCGGCAAATCCGTTTTGTTGGAGTCTTGATACTCAATGGTCTTTGCAATCAATTCTGTAGGTGAGTCTTTTGCCACATGAACAGGTTCGGGAATAACTTCATGGGTTACTTCTGGTTTCTTCTCAACCTTTTCCTTTGTGATTGGCTGTTCCTTGATCTTGTTTTCGTTTTTGGTCTCTGCTGCAATACCATCAACAAGACTCTTAGCATACTGATATGTTACAGATTTCAGTCCACCAGTGGTTGAACGAATAAAGTAGCGGTTGCGATGGTCTTTCTCGGAATAGGTTGAGTAGAGTCGCTCACCACCATCAAGCAGTTTCAGCAGTGTCGATGATGAGGCAACCTTGTCCTTTGTGGATGATTTGAACTGTCCTTTCTTGATTCCTCGTTTGGCTCCGGGCATGCGGTTCAGTGGGACTTGGTCAACAAGGGCATTATCATCATTACTGTTTTTCGTAGTGGCTTGGGTGAATTGGTTTCGTTCTTTATGGACTTCCTTTTCGAGGTCACCAGTTCCGTATGCAGCGAGTCCTTTCGATTTCTTATACCAGTTCCTTCCATTCTCACCATTGCCAACATCCGCTTCAGCGGCTGGTTTGGCTAAGAAATTCTTGGGTTGAGTCTTGCGAGCCATTTGTAATATTGAAACAAATTTATTCTACAGTATTTCCTATGACCGTGAGAACGGCAGGTAGAGTCCCTCCAACTCTTTTATGACATTCTTCAATGCTTTTTTCGTCAGATCTTTATCATCTTCAGTAATCAGTTCAAGAGTCATCGACCAGTCGGTAGTAATGTCTGCTGTGGCTCCATTCCAGTAAGAAAGTCTCACATCTAGAGTCTCAACCTCAACCAAGCCATTCTGCTCGTGAACGATCATGGAATTATTCGATGAATCATATTTTAATAGACTGCCAACCGTTTGGTCAATCTCAATTTTCGCGATAGCATTGTTATCTCGTTTGTTATTGCTCACATATCTTCCTTTCAGTGGATCAACATGAAGAAGCAAATAGGAATTAAATAGTAGATCTAATGGCATTTCACTATCAATGTAGTGAGCATAAGTAAAGGCTCCAACTGTGACATTAGATGATAGAGGACTCGATTGGTACAGTGTGTTAGCATTTTCAAAACCACAGAAATTGGCTAAGAGTTGAGTGTTCATAGTGATTGAGAATGGAACCTCACACATGAACCTTAGAAGCAATGTTGTGGGATCATAGGTTACATAGAAATGGCGAGTGTAAGTTCCGCCACCCGCTTGATTATAGGGCTGGGATCCAATGCGAGCGATCAGATAATTCACCAGTGAATCCGGTGTATATGCACCTCGGAGGACTTCGTTGTTTCTATTCTTTGGGTTCCCAGCATTATCGAGTGTTTGTGTGGTGAGGGTTCCTACTTCAGAGAGGTTGTAAAGATTGTGAAACATCTCAAAGTTCGTTACTCGACAGGCTCTGACCTTTTGGATCGCATAAGGGAGTCTGTATGTGAAATTAGTTGGGGTTCCATCCGATCGGTCCTGGAATCAATATTGAGATAGTAACGCGTCATTCTGTTTAATAAAGCATTTTAAAAATTTCTTTTGGTATTTTAAACATAAGAGATGGCACTCACTGGAACTACCCTGAAGGAACTCCTCGTAACTCCCGGTTCCGATCAAATTTATCTTTCCCCTGGTCTCCAAATCGGAACCAACCCAAATACAAACCATTCCTCGAGCAAGTTCGTCCCCGGGCAACACTTTTGGCTTCAAGAATACCGCTTACTTTGATCTACCTCGCAAGCAACTCCTTGCTGGTGTTTCGCTCTATTTCAAGATTGCCACTGGTGGTGGTGTAGCCTGCACCCTCCCCAATGGTGGTTCTTCTTTTATTAATGAGGTCCGTTTCGTTCATGGTGGTTTCAAGTATATTATCCCTGGTGATTGGATCACTGTAAACGCCCTGGTCGATAATGATCACGCTACCATGAGCAGCATGTATGCTTCTCTCGGTTACTTCAAAGAGACAGATCGTGAAAGCACAGATGAAGCAATGGAATACATCGTTAGAATCCCGCTGCTTTCTGGAAGAAGCTTATTTCCCATTATGTACGCTAGCCGATATGCCAACAATCGAGGTTGATTTCCGTGATGCTGCGATTGTCCAAGTTCCGGCTGGTGGATCTGTAACCTTTGCGGATTGCTCTCTGATCTGCCAATTCGTAAACATTGCTTCGGCTGAGGCTGAGACACTCCTTAAAATGGCGAACGAACAAGGTGGCATTCGCATCCCGATCACAGAGGTCATTCACAAGAAGACCCGAGCGCTCAAAACCGCTGATGCTGGTGAATCTGTTGAGGTTACACTCGCTAATGTTTCTGGTCTGGTTCACTCGATTCTGATGACTGTTCGAGAGGTGAACAAACTTAACACCTACACTCACTCGGATTTCTGCGGTCATGAATCTGCTGTTAAGATTGATCAGTTCCAGATCTTCCACAACAATCGCTCCCTGGATATATCTAACAAACCCATTTCCGGTTTCCTCTCTGCTGTCAATCACATTCCTTCTCACTACAAGGGTGTTACTGTGGGCAATACCACGTACGGATTCGAGTCTGGAAATGTTTACGGAATTGTTCTTTCCAAGTCTGGAAAAGATTCGCTTCGGAACTCGGTTATGGGTTACCAGGATTTCTTCAACAGCAGCTCGAGTTACATGGATCTCACTGTTTCCGGATGCACTGATGCCGCTCCTGTTCAGGTTGATATCTATGCCCTCCGACACAATGTTATGGTACTTAATGGCTACAACATCTCTACCCTGAAAGTCTCGAACTTCTAAAGTTCTTTCTTTTGTTAGTGTAGGAAGCGCAATTATTTGTAGGTGTGTACTTTATTTTGTTTTTTATCTTATTACTGTAATGGATAACACAGTAAATCTTGATGATATTCCGGAGTTCGATCCGAGTAAGACGGTTCGAATCCCGACAAGAATTTTGAATGTTGGTCGCTCCAATACAGGTAAGACAATGTTCACAAAATACTTACTTTACGAGCTTCGTGACAAGATCGATCAAATCGTTATATTTAGTTCAACAGCTTTTACTGGACAATTCAATGACATCACCCATCCCGATAACATCTATGAAGAGTGGGATGATAACATTGTTTTGAGATTGATCAGTATGCAAAAGAAACGAATTGAGAATAACGAAAAGCGAAATAACCTAGTTATCATACTCGATGACATGATAGGTTCAAATTTGGATATGCATAATTCGGCTGTGTTATCTAAATTAGTAACGAGTGGAAGACATTATTCAATCTCGGTAATCTTTAATGTTCAGCGTTTGTGTTCTATTTCTACTACCATTCGTCGCAATGTGGAGTTCGTTGTATTTTTCAATATTCTTGGGAACGAGAAAGAGTTCAATTGCGCCTTTGATGAGTACAATGGTGGTTTGGATAAGAAGACCTACAAGGAATTGCATAGACTATGGGGTTATAATTACCAAACTGTCATAGCTAGCCTGCAAGGTTATGATATCAAGACCTATACTGATAGAGCAGTACTCACTGATGATGATATAAAGGGCTTTAAGAAGTTTGTGAAGAGAAAAGCAATTAAAAGGAGTCAGATGGCTCGGATTCAGCGAGAAATGACCACAATCAGTGTGTAAAAGGTCGATTTTGAGAAATGTTGTATAATAAGGTAGCTTGAAATACTGTGGGATTGCACAGTTGCGTAGAGCTTAAACAGCGCTTCAAACCGATATGCAGAACGTTGCGAGATCATAATCTGGTGATGAGATACAAGCGTTTGAAGATGCCGATAATCGATTTACCGAAACTTCGGTGAAACGTGAGCGAAACTTGAACCGTGAGATCATATACCCTACTATGGTTTATTCCCCGGGTTTTCATGGCGCATTTAATGGCGCATTTAATGGCGCATTTAATGGCGCATTTTATGGCGCATTTTATGGCGCATTTTATGGCGCATTTGATGAAAAGTCCCTACTCTGTGGCATGAACCAATCAGAAGCCAGCAAATTTAAAATTAATATATGAGGTATTATCTGAGATATAATCTGAGGTATTATCTGAGATATAATCTGAGGTATTATCTGAGGTATTATCTGAGGTATTATCTGAGATGTTATCTGTGATATAAACCTGGGGAGAAGTTGAAGGGGGATACAACAAAACAAGTAGCACACCAATCAGATTGCGTCACACATATATACATATACATCATGACAATATACACATCGCCGTGATCGTCATGATCTCCCGAATAAGCCGGTGTGTCATATATATCAGATACATATACATCATCATCATGACGTCATATATGAATATATATCACATATACACAAATTGATATGTTATAGGTTTGACTATAAATCGATTTCCTATGATATATATGATATATATTACAGTGATATATTGACGTATATACGATTCAAAAACAATTAAAATTCTATTGTTTTTATTGTCGTTTCTATTGTTGTTTCTAGTGTAACAAATACAGTAAAAAATCGTTCAAAAAATACAGTAAAAAATGAGAGGTTTTTCTTTCGAGGTTTTAACTAAACTTACTTAGTTATTCATGGGAGACACGGCGGATAAAAAGGATATAACTTCGATTAAATATAATTAATCGAGATAATGATATAACTTCGATAAATAAGATTTAAGATATAACTTCGATAAATTCGATTTTTGTTACTGAGGCTTACTGAGATTACTGTTGAATACGAATAGGGTTACTGGGAATGGTTTGTTTTTCTTGGGAATTGTTTTGGAGACACGGCGCATAAAAAAGATATAACTGCGATAAGATATAATTAATCGAGATTATGATATAACGTCGATTAATTAAATTTTTGTTACTGAGGCTTACTGAGATTTACTGATATTCAAGATTGGGTTACTGGGAATGGTTTGTTTTCTGATTTGTTTTTGATTTTTTTGCGGGTATTTTTTTGGAGACACGGCGCAGTGCTGAGCTCCGGCAGCGCAACGGCGTCGGGGGGCGCCCCCGGCGCCAGCGCCGCCGCCGCGCGGGCCCCGACGTCCGCGCAGATCTCCCGCAGCCGGTGCTCCAGCCGCTGGATCGCCAGCAGCTGCGGCGGCGCGTAAGTCGCAGACGCGGACGCGCGAACGGAACGAGGGGGGTACCTGGACGAGGCATCGGGCGTCAACGGAGAGGCGGGAGACGCGGCCCGTGGCGACGAGCGGCCGCCCGTCCCCCGTCTGGTCCACGAGGCTGAGGGACCAGTCCCAGTTCTCGCACGCCTGCAGCGCCGCGTACTCCTCCGCACCCTACAACAAAACAAGGTGAGCAGGGGGGTACGCGGAGGTCGATGGGGGGTACCTCGATCCAGAAGGCGGCGAAGGCGTCGCCGTCGGGTCCGAAGGTGACGGCGCGGGCGCGCTTGACGCGGGAGCCCGCCGGCTGGCCCCCGACGGGGAACGGCAGCTTCAGCTCCGCGTCGCAGTACCGCGCCGCCAGTCCCGCGTCCGCCGCGATCTGCGGGGGTACCGCGTTAGGAGACGGGGGTACACAGCGGGGCAGACGTGGCGGGGGGCGCACGGTCGCGAGGGCAACCTCGAGGGTCTCCTCGCTCGAGTCTGGCGGGGGAGGCAATCGGCATGGGGGTACGAAATCGGGGGAAAGGGGGGGGGGGGGGTTACCGCCGGTGGGCAGGGCAACGTAGGCGCCGAGGCGCGCGGGGCCGCAGATGTCGTCCTGCACAGTCTCGAGGAAGACCCGGTCCTGGGTACGGGATCAAAAAGGTTCCGCGGGGGGTACGGGATCGGGTGGGGGAACGCACGGCCTCGACGGGGGCGATGACGTGGAAGGAGAGGGGGGGGGAGCTGCGGCATGAGCTGCGGGGGCGTCAGGCGCGCCGAGAAGAAAGGGCCCCCGCGGGATTCGAGCCCGGGCGCACGGAGACGAGGGCCTCGAGGCGCGGCTCGAAGTGCTCGGGCGCCAGACGCCGCCCGTCCTAGAGAAGCACCTGGGCGGGGGGGGGAGAAGTTAGCGGGTACGGGGTGGGGTCGAGAGGGGAGGGGGTACCAGGACGCAGCGGGCGCCGGCGGCGATGTCCTCTGGCGTGAGGGACACCGCGAAGGTCCGCAGCGCGTCCGCAAAGGCGTACATCTGCGTTCGGGGGGTACAGTAAAGAGGAGATTCGGTGGCGGAGCAGCCGGGCCCGGGGCGGGGACCCACCGCGACGGCGTGGGGCAGCCGTCCTCGTCGGCCCCTTCGAAGCCGCGGGCCCAGCCGCGCTCGACGCCGAGCGCCGGGTCCGCTCCCAACGTCATCTGAGGCGCGGGACGCTGATCTGAGGCACGGCGAGACGGAGGGGGGTACAGGCACGCTCACCTCGCTGGCCCTGCGGGGGGTACAGATGAAGACATCGGGCTCGAGGCCGCGGGCGCTCCCAACAAAGCGGAGGAGGGATACGGTGGCGGCCTTGAGCGAGTCCAGGAAGGTACAGACGGCCGCGAGGAGCAGCGTGCGCGGCGGGCGCGCCGCCGCGCCGGCGCGCTGCAGCGCCGCGCAGAGGAGCGTCCGTTGCATGGCCGAGGCGTGGGGGCCCGAGCCCGACTGGACCAGCGCCAGGCTCGCGCCCAGCGGCTGCCGCAGCGCCGGCGTCGACCGCCCCGCCCGCTCTGCCGCCGCCTTAGAAAACGAAAAAGAAGGGGCGGGGGGCGGGGAGGGCCGGACCGCGGGCGACGGTCCAGCAGAGGGGGCTCCCCTGCACCGCCTCCCCGTTGACCTCAGCTGCCGCGAATGGCGCCGGAATGGCAATGGCACACGATTATGGTTCAGCTCTGCCCATTCTCCGTCTGTGGCCGCGCAGTGAGCCTGTTGCGAGCGCCGTCAGCTGACCATGGCCGCGGGCCGAGCCGGCGCTCCTGCAGAGGCGAGCGCGTTTCCGAAGTTCCGCTCGCGGCGACACAGGCGGCGCGAGTCGCGGCGCGACAACGTCGGTGGGGCCTCGGTTGGCTCCGTGGATCGTCTCCGTGGAGCTTCCGTGGAGCGAGGGCGGCAGGGCGGGGGTCGGCGCGACAGCCGTTGAACGTCGACGGGCCTGCGGCAGACCGCGGCGTTTTAGAGCGTCTTGCGCGAGCAGCCAGGTGAGCTGTGTGCCTCTAATTCAAAAAGAGCACCGCAAGGTTGCTTGCACGTTGAAGTCCATCTTTCCCGACTCGGCCACGTGCAGAGCGCCGGGCTGTCGTTTTCACAGCAGTTTGGGCACTGTTTGGCCCGATCAGGGGTACACTGTCTCCGGCCATGGGGCGTACGCAGCTCGAAATCGGTTAGGGTCTTGTTCAAAGTCCTTGCAATTGAAGATCAGGTGGTGGATTTTCACTGAGTCAAGCCTTTGCAGAACGTGCGCTCCGCATGCTTCTGAAGCTCCTGCACGCGTGGTGTCTTGAACCCGCACGCTTCTAAAGCTTATTCCGCAGGTTCAGTTAAATGGAAAGTCAAGGCAGACTGCTTTGGAGCGGTGAGCGCGTTCCGCGCGCGGGTCCCTCGACCTCGGCCGCGGCCGCGGCCGCTTTCACCTCAAGCCCGGCTCCGTCGCCGGGCGGATTTCGTGTCAAGAGATTCTCCGTGCACGGTCAGATGCTCTCGCTGTCAAAGACCTCGCCCGGTGCCCTCTGAAGGCTTCGAATTCCTCTGCATGCGCAGGCCAAGGCGTCGGCGCCGCTATGCATGCAGTCCAAGTGAAGGAGAAGAATTCGGCTTCGCATGTATCCAGTTCCCGAAAGTCGTCGCCCAGCGCCCACGTGCACGTTTTCCTTGCGATATTAATTGGCGGCCGCGGCCCTCGAGCTCGGCCGTTCTTCACTCCCGCGCTAGCGGTCTCGTCCGGCATCAAGCGCCTTCTGGCGTGCAGCCGTTCGGAGGTCTCGTCGAGCGCTGTCAGCATTCTTCGCATGCCGCTGTTCAGCAAGCTGCAGGTGAATCTCCTTTTGCTCCCTTTGATTTCGCCGAATCAGACGCTCGCCCGGCCCGATGCTTTCTGCAGGCCGGCTCCTCTGGCCATGCCGACCCCGAGGGCCCGACCACCCTCCCGCTCACTGAATCGATCGACTGGCGCTGCGAGCTGGAGGACGCGTTGCCAGGCGGTCTGGGAAAAGCGCTTGTTCGAGTGGTCGCCGTGCTGATCCAGGCGATGTCGCGGGCCGAGACGAAGATTGTTGTTAGCACGATGATGTTGATGATCTTCATGCCCATACAAACGGTAATTATATAATCTTAGAGCTGTTGCCCACCTGCAATATTTCTTACTCGTGTCTCAGTTTCTCGTTATCTCGCTCATGCACCAGATGGGAATGCTGTAGGCATCTATAGCTAGATTTTGCAGCTGCAGACTGCTGAATGTCTGTCGACTATTTGTATGCATATGCAGGACCCCGGCCGCCGGGCCGGCTGATCGCATGCAGAGGGTCAAACAGGCGCGGGTTGCCGGCAGCCGCCAATGCATATGCATATGCAGGCCAAGGGCTGGATCCGGAGCATGTGGCAGCCGCCTCTCAAGAGTCTGATGCGCTCGGGATCGGATCGGCAGCATTCGGAAGGGAGCTCGAGCGGAGGAAAAGGCGGAGGAGGGAGCGAGCTCGAGGGCGAAGGAAAAGGCGGAGGAGGGAGCGAGATCGAGGGTGGAGGATCGCTTGCACTGGAATGGAACATGTACATGGTGAGGGGCTACCGGGGGGCTACGGGGGAGGCGGGGCCGAGGCGGCGCCGGAGCGGTCGCGGGCGGCGCGGCGGGCGCCGAGGAAGCGCGCGGCCGGCGGGGCGAGGGCGGCGAGGGTGCGCGCCGCGCGGCCGGCGGCGCGGAGGGCGTCAACGTCACCCCACGCGCCCTGCGCGGCCCGCACGGCCGCGATCGAGGCGCGCATCAACACGCGCAGCTCCGGCGCGAACGGCTGCCGCGCCGCCGCGTACGGCTTGACGGCCCCCTCCATCTGTGCGCACTCCTTGACCCACTTGCTACGCACCGCGTCCGGCAGCGCCACCGCGTCGGGGGGCGCCCCCGGCGCCAGCGCCGCCGCCGCGCGGGCCCCGACGTCCGCGCAGATCTCCCGCAGCCGGTGCTCCAGCCGCTGGATCGCCAGCAGCTGCGGCGGTGCGTAAGCCGCAGACGCGGACGCGCGAACGGAACGAGGGGGGTACCTGGACGAGGCATCGGGCGTCAACGGACAGGCGGGAGACGCGGCCCGTGGCGACGAGGGGCCGCCCGTCCCCCGTCTGGTCCACGAGGCTGAGGGACCAGTCCCAGCTCTCGCACGCCTGCAGCGCCGCGTACTCCTCCGCCCCCTGCGGCGGCCCGAGGTGAGCAGGGGGGGGGGGTACGCGGGGGACGAGGGGCGCGGGGTACCTCGATCCAGAAGGCGGCGAAGGCGTCGCCGTCGGGTCCGAATGTGACGGCGCGGGCGCGCTTGACGCGGGAGCCCGCCGGCTGGCCCCCGACGGGGAACGGCAGCTTCAGCTCCGCGTCGCAGTACCGCGCCGCCAGCCCCGCGTCCGCCGCGATCTGCGGGGGTACCGCGTTAGGGGACGGGGGTACACGGCGGGGCAGGCGGGGGGCGCACGGTCGCGAGGGCAACCTCGAGGGTCTCCTCGCTCGAGTCTGGCGGGGGAGGGAATCGGGCTGGGGGTACCGAATCTGGCGGGGAGGGGGCGGGGTACCGCCGGTGGGCAGGGCGACGTAGGCGCCGAGGCGCGCGGGGCCGCAGATGTCGTCCTGCACAGTCTCGAGGAAGACCCGGTCCTGGGGTACGGAATCAAAGGGGTTCGGCGGGGGGTACGGTATCGGGTGGGAGAGCGCACGGCCTCGACGGGGGCGATGATGTGGAAGGAGAGGGGGGGGAGCTGCGGCATGAGCTGCGGGGGCGTCAGCTGCGGGCGCGCCGAGAAGAAAGGGCCCCCGCGGGATTCGAGCCCGGGCGCACGGAGACGAGGGCCTCGAGGCGCGGCTCGAAGTGCTCGGGCGCCAATCGCCGCCCGTCCGAGAGCAGCACCTGGAGGGGGTGAAAGTTAGGGGGGTACGGGGCGGGGTTGAGAGGGGAGGGGGTACCAGGACGCAGCGGGCGCCGGCGGCGATGTCCTCTGGCGTGAGGGACACCGCGAAGGTCCGCAGCGCGTCCGCAAAGGCGTACATCTGCGTTCGGGGGGTACAGTAAAGAGGAGATTCGGTGGCGGAGCAGCCGGGCCCGGGGCGGGGACCCACCGCGACGGCGTGGGGGCAGCCGTCCTCGTCGGCCCCTTCGAAGCCGCGGGCCCAGCCGCGCTCGACGCCGAGCGCCGGGTCCGCTCCCAACGTCATCTGAGGCGCGGGACGCTGATCTGAGGCACGGCGAGACGGAGGGGGGTACAGGCACGCTCACCTCGCTGGCCCTGCGGGGGGTACAGATGAAGACATCGGGCTCGAGGCCGCGGGCGCTCCCAACAAAGCGGAGGAGGGATACGGTGGCGGCCTTGAGCGATTCCAGGAAGGTACAGACGGCCGCGAGGAGCAGCGTGCGCGGCGGGCGCGCCGCCGCGCCGGCGCGCTGCAGCGCCGCGCAGAGGAGCGTCCGTTGCATGGCCGAGGCGTGGGGGCCCGAGCCCGACTGGACCAGCGCCAGGCTCGCGCCCAGCGGCTGCCGCAGCGCCGGCGTCGACCGCCCGCCCGCTCTGCCGCCGCCTTAGAAAACGAAAAAGAAGGGGCGGGGGGCGGGGAGGGCCGGACCGCGGGCGACGGTCCAGCAGAGGGGGCTCCCCTGCACCGCCTCCCCGTTGACCTCAGCTGCCGCGAATGGCGCCGGAATGGCAATGGCACACGATTATGGTTCAGCTCTGCCCATTCTCCGTCTGTGGCCGCGCAGTGAGCCTGTTGCGAGCGCCGTCAGCTGACCATGGCCGCGGGCCGAGCCGGCGCTCCTGCAGAGGCGAGCGCGTTTCCGAAGTTCTGCTCGCGGCGGCGCAGGCGGCGCGAGTCGCGGCGCGACAACGTCGGTGGGGCCTCGGTTGGCTCCGTGGATCGTCTCCGTGGAGCTTCCGAGGAGCGAGGGCGGCAGGGCGGGGGTCGGCGCGACAGCCGTTGAACGTCGACGGGCCTGCGGCAGACCGCGGCGTTTTAGAGCGTCTTGCGCGAGCAGCCAGGTGAGCTGTGTGCCTCTAATTCAAAAAGAGCACCGCAAGGTTGCTTGCACGTTGAAGTCGATCTTTCCCGATTCGACACGTGCAGAGCGCCGGGCTGTCGTTTTCACAGCAGTTTGGGCACTGTTTGCCAGTGTTTGGCCCGATCAGGGGTACACTGTCTCCGGCCATGGGGTGTATGCAGGTCGAAATCGGTTAGGGTCTTGTTCAAAGTCCTTGCAATTGAAGATCAGGTGGTGGATTTTCACTGAGTCAAGCCTTTGCAGAACGTGCGCTCCGCATGCTTCTGAAGCTCCTGCACGCGTGGTGTCTGGAACCCGCACGCTTCTAAAGCTTATTCCGCAGGTTCAGTTAAATGGAAAGTCAAGGCAGACTGCTTTGGAGCGGTGAGCGCGTTCCGCGCGCGGGTCCCTCGACCTCGGCCGCGGCCGCTTTCACCTCAAGCCCGGCTCCGTCGCCGGGCGGATTTCGTGTCAAGAGATTCTCCGTGCACGGTCAGATGCTCTCGCTGTCAAAGACCTCGCCCGGTGCCCTCTGAAGGCTTCGAATTCCTCTGCATGCGCAGGCCAAGGCGTCGGCGCCGCTATGCATGCAGTCCAAGTGAAGGAGAAGAATTCGGCTTCGCATGTATCCAGTTCCCGAAAGTCGTCGCCCAGCGCCCACGTGCACGTTCTCCTTGCAATATCAATTGGCGGCCCTCGAGCTCGGCCGTTCTTCGCTCCCGCGCTAGCGGTCTCGAGCTCGTCCGGCATCAAGCGCCTTCTGGCGTGCAGCCGTTCGGAGGTCTCGTCGAGCGCTGTCAGCATTCTTCGCATGCCGCTGTTCAGCAAGCTGCAGGTGAATCTCCTTTTGCTCCCTTTGATTTCGCCGAATCAGACGCTCGCCCGGCCCGATGCTTTCTGCAGGCCGGCTCCTCTGGCCATGCCGACCCCGAGGGCCCGACCACCCTCCCGCTCACTGAATCGATCGACTGGCGCTGCGAGCTGGAGGACGCTTTGCCAGGCGGTCTGGGAAAAGCGCTTGTTCGAGTGGTCGCCGTGCTGATCCAGGCGATGTCGCGGGCCGAGACGAAGATTGTTGTTAGCACGATGATGTTGATGATCTTCATGCCCATACAAACGGTAAGCTTAGAGCTGTTGCCCACCTGCAATATTTCTTACTCGTGTCTCAGTTTCTCGTTATCTCGCTCATGCACCAGATGGGAATGCTGTAGGCATCTATAGCTAGATTTTGCAGCTGCAGACTGCTGAATGTCTGTCGACTATTTGTGTGCATATGCAGGACCCCGGCCGCCGGGCCGGCTGATCGCATGCAGCCTGGCAGAGGGTCAAACACAAACAGGCGCGGGTTGCCGGCAGCCGCCAATCAACATGCATATGCATATGCAGGCCAAGGGCTGGATCCGGAGCATGTGGCGGCCGCCTCTCAAGAGTCTGATGCGCTCGGGATCGGATGGAAAAGGCGGAGGAGGGAGCGAGCTCGAGGGCGGAGGAAAAGGCGGAGGAGGGAGCGAGATCGAGGGTGGAGGATCGCTTGCACTGGAATGGAACATGTACATGGTGAGGGGCTACCGGGGGGCTACGGGGGAGGCGGGGCCGGGGCGGCGCCGGAGCGGTCGCGGGCGGCGCGGCGGGTGCCGAGGAAGCGCGCGGCCGGTGGGGCGAGGGCGGCGAGGGTGCGCGCCGCGCGGCCGGCGGCGCGGAGGGCGTCGGGGTCGCCCCACGCGCCCTGCGCCGCCCGCACGGCGGCAATCGAGGCGCGCATCAACACGCGCAGCTCCGGCGCGAACGGCTGCCGCGCCGCCGCGTACGGCTTGACGGCCCCCTCCATCTGCGCACACTCCTTGACCCACTTGCTCCGCACCGCGTCCGGCAGCGCCACGGCGTCGGGGGGCGCCCCCGGCGCCAGCGCCGCCGCCGCGCGCGCCCCGACGTCCGCGCAGATCTCCCGCAGCCGGTGCTCCAGCCGCTGGATCGCCAGCAGCTGTGGCGGCGCGTAAGCCGCAGACGCGGACGCGCGAACGGAACGAGGGGGGGTACCTGGACGAGGCAGCGGGCGTCGACGGAGAGGCGGGAGACGCGGCCCGTGGCGACGAGCGGCCGCCCGTCCCCCGTCTGGTCCACGAGGCTGAGGGACCAGTCCCAGTTCTCGCACGCCTGCAGCGCCGCGTACTCCTCCGCCCCCTGCGGCGGCCCGAGGTGAGCAGGGGGGGGGGTACGCGGGGGACGAGGGGCGCGGGGTACCTCGATCCAGAAGGCGGCGAAGGCGTCGCCGTCGGGTCCGAAAGTGACGGCGCGGGCGCGCTTGACGCGGGCGCCCGCCGGCTGGCCCCCGACGGGGAACGGCAGCTTCAGCTCCGCGTCGCAGTACCGCGCCGCCAGCCCCGCGTCCGCAGCGATCTGCGGGGGTACCGCGTTAGGGACGCGGGTACACGGCGGGGCAGGCGTGGCGGGGGGCGCACGGTCGCGAGGGCAACCTCGAGGGTCTCCTCGCTCGAGTCTGGCGGGGGAGGGAATCGGGCTGGGGGTACCGAATCGGGAAGGTGGGGAGGGGGGGTACCGCCGGTGGGCAGGGCGACGTAGGCGCCGAGGCGCGCGGGGCCGCAGATGTCGTCCTGCACAGTCTCGAGGAAGACACGGTCCTGGGGTACGCGATCAAAAAGGTTCCGCGGGGGGTACGGGATCGGGTGGGGGAACGCACGGCCTCGACGGGGGCGATGACGTGGAAGGAGAGGGGGGGGGAGCTGCGGCATGAGCTGCGGGGGCGTCAGGCGCGCCGAGAAGAAAGGGCCCCCGCGGGATTCGAGCCCGGGCGCACGGAGACGAGGGCCTCGAGGCGCGGCTCGAAGTGCTCGGGCGCCAGACGCCGCCCGTCCGAGAGCAGTACCTTGAGGGGGGGAGAAGTTAGCGGGTACGGGGTGGGTTGAGGTGGGGTTGAGAGGGGAGGGGGTACCAGGACGCAGCGGGCGCCGGCAGCGATGTCCTCTGGCGTGAGGGACACCGCGAAGGTCCGCAGCGCGTCCGCAAAGGCGTACATCTGCGTTCGGGGGGTACAGTAAAGAGGAGATTCGGCGGCGGAGCAGCCGGGCCCGGGGCGGGGGCCCACCGCGACGGCGTGGGGGCAGCCGTCCTCGTCGGCCCCTTCGAAGCCGCGGGCCCAGCCGCGCTCGACGCCGAGCGCCGGGTCCGCCCCCAGCGTCATCTGAGGCGCGGGACGCTGATCTGAGGCACGGCGAGACGGAGGGGGTACAGGCGCGCTCACCTCGCTGGCCCTGCGGGGGGTACAGATGAAGACATCGGGCTCGAGGCCGCGGGCGCTCCCCACAAAGCGGAGGAGGGAAACGGTGGCGGCCTTGAGTGAGTCCAGGGGGGTACAGACGGCCGCGAGGAGCAGCGTGCGCGGCGGGCGCGCCGCCGCGTCGGCGCGCTGCAGCGCCGCGCAGAGGAGCGCCCGCTGCGTCGCCGAGGCGTGGGGGCCCGAGCCGGACTGGACCAGCGCCAGGCTCGCCCCCAGCGGCTGCCGCAGCGCCGGCGTAGAGCGCCCCGCCCGCTCTGCCGCCGCCGCGGCCTCAGAGGGGGGCGGGGGGCGGGGGCGGGAGGCGGGGAGGGTCGGACCGCGGGCGACGGTCCAGCAGAGGGGGCTCCCCTGCACCGCCTCTCCGTTGACCTGCGCCCGTCCAAGACCCCCTCTCAGGAGCCAGCACAAGGGGAAAGGGGGGGAGAAGGCGGGTGTACGGGAGCGCACGGCGACGTGGAGGGCGTCGGCTCAAGAGGGCGTGGAGGGCGTGACGAGACTAAGCATTATTGACTCGTATATATATTGACTCATATGAGGCAGCGATTGGGGCGGGGGCGCACGGGTGCGGCCGCGGCGGCGCGGCGGCGCGGTCATGCATATGAAACTAGTGCGCTGGGGTCGGCGCCCGGGCGCGGCGCGGCCGCGGGGGTTGTAGAGCGTTCCGAGTGCGTGCTGCCGCCGGGCGCTCTCGAAGGTGCAAGGAATCCGCACCCCACCTGCCAGCCTGCGCGGAATCGCGTCGAGTCGGGCTGAAAGCATGCGAGTTGGCGTTCTTACATCGGCGTAAGCTTCCTGTGATGTAGAGCGGGGAGCTGTGCCGATCCTGGGCCCGGATGAGCAAACTTCTCCCGAGGTCGGCGCAGCTGGAGAACGCAAAGGGAGCTCGCGGGGACCGATCCAGCGCACAAAGCATTCCGCGTAGCTCTCGGTACGCTGCTAAGCGCAAGCGGACTGCTGCGATGCTGCACTGAATCTGAGCGACGTCGACTTCTCGCGTGGTCGGACGTGCGGACCATCCAGGGCGTCAAGCATCCCTCGTAGCTCTCGGTACGCTGCTGAGCGCGAGCGGCCTGCAGCGATGCCGCGCGCGCTCATCTGGCCATGTCATCTGCGGTAGGTCTTCGAGCCTGGGGTACCGGTTTCGACCGGGCTTTTCGCGGTGCAGCGCCCACAGCCAGGGCCACACTGTGAGTGACAGGCGAGCGAAGCGTGCAGAATCGCGACCGCGTGCAGCTCGTACGCGTGCAGGTCGACTGCGAGAGCGGGTCGCGGACTCGCGCGCGGGTACCGGTGGACTTCTCAAAAAAATTCGAAATTTTTTTTTGAGAGACTACGGTGGGGCGAACCCCCCGTAGGTAGTGATATTAAAGACAACAAAGCAATCACAAATCAAAGATACAGTAAACTAGCACAAAATATATACAGAATCAAGAGGGATCACGAGAAAGGACACGATCAGAAGAACGCAAAAGATAAGGAGAACGAGCACGAGGAGAAGGAGTAGAAGAGCTCAAGGGCGTCGATGCAGAAGTACTAGTCACACTAGAACGACGAGGAGCACGGGGACGCAGCAAATAAGGAGAACGAGCACGAGGAACTACAGTCGAAGACGAAGATCTAGACGAAGACGACAAGACAGAGCTAACAGCAGAACTAGAAGACGTAGTCGCAGGAGGCAAAGGCGGTAGAACAGTAGGAGAGGCGAAACGTAGGACACCACTAGAGGGGAAAGTCGAAGCTGGCGGAGTGTCTAAACGGAATCGAGATTGTAGAGTTGGTAAAACAATGGACGGCTGAAGACTAATCTGAGGAACTGGGACGACACGAGGAAAGGGGCAGAGCTCGGGTGCAGACTCGGAATCGGCAGTATAAGAGGAGGGGCGAAACGCAAGCCAGTAGTGACAGGGAAGGCAGACGATGGGGCTGAACCAGGCGGGAGAGGCAAATATAGCGAAGTAGAAGAGAGAGAAGGGTACACACGAGGAACGTCACCATACACAAAATACTCGCTGCCAAAAACTATACGGTCTGACGGTCGCTGAAGATAAAGAGGCGGAACTGCCTGAGGGCTAACAGTGAGAGATGGAGGAGGAAGAGGCAGAGCTAACGACAAAGGGAACGGAATCAAAGGTACAGGGAAGGCATGGAATACACGAGGAACTGGAAGGTGGAGGGGCCAGTGCTCCTAACTAACATCGATGAAGCATCTGATGGAGGTGACGGCAAAACAACTGAGGGTAAACTAAGTTGAGGTGAAGCGAAGATTGATACAAGACTATCATGAATCAAAGGGGGCCATGCAGGAACCGGCGGGCGAGGTGGATCTGGCGGGACAGCCAGAGGGAAGCCGAAGGTACAGGAGAGGAAAGCCGCAGGCGCCGAGACACATGGACAGGGGACGGATCGGCATCGGGAGGCAAGGTTGAATTCGACGGAGACCGGGGGCGGCGGATTCGTGAAACGGAAGGTATCAGAGAAGGACTAGGGGGGGGCAGGGAAGTACGGAGCCGCTGAGCAGGTGGCGACGGTGAGGGTGCAGGGGAGCGAATCCGTCGCAAAGTCGGAACAGGCATAATGCCGGCCGGCGGCAGGAATATGTATGCACTCTGTACCCGTCTAATGATCAAGCCGATTCATGCACACAATTTGCAACACCGGTTGAACAACACCGTGCAATTGCAAGCTTAAGCTCGCCACGGGCGTCATCCGATTCTGCTCGACATCTGATTTTGATCATGAAGCGTCTCCCGAAGGTGAGATCCAGACGTGAGCGAAGCGAAGCCGCGAGCCCGCGCGAGGGAGTCGCCGGGAACGCTCTCCGCTTGGCTGATCGTGCCCTCCGCTTCAATGCCAGGTCGCGACGATGCGGGAAATCCCGGAACGAGTCGCAGGGCAGCCATCTCTCCAGCTCAGCGCGGTATTTGAAAGCTCGCATTTGGCGGATTCCTGCGCACTCCCTCATGAATCGTGCAGCCGATTACAAGCTCGAGGCCGGACGTGCCGCGCTCGTCGTCAGCCGACGGCCTAGGCGGCGCCGACGATAGCGCTAGCGATGGTTCGTCGCCCCGGCCCGCACCTCGCGAGCGATCCCCGGCCCTATAACTACGTATACGTATTCGCCTTCTCATATATATTGGACGCTCCGGATCTGCCGGCGCAGCACGCTCTGACCAGCTTGATCGGGACTATCGCGAGCTCGATCGCGAGTCGAGCAAACGGAGGCAGCGGAAGCGGAAGCGTGGAGGGTACGTGGATGAGGATCCGGAGCTGGACGATACGAACGCGGATGAGTCGGGCAGCGAGACGGAGGACGAGGAGGAGGGCGGCTCGAGCTCCTCCGCCGAATCCGACTCCTCCGCCCCCAAGAAGCGCGCCCGCGGCCGCGGCTCGGGCTCGGGCGGGGCCCCTACCCCCAAGCCGCCCAAGGTCCACATCCGATCCGCCAAGCTCCCCCACGGCTGCGCTTGGGGCCGGTGCGCCGCACACCCCGGCCCCCCGCCCCGCTCCCTACTCCGCCTGCTCCCGCCCCCGCCCCCGCCCCCGCCCCCGGGGGCCCCGCTGAGCCCCTCTCAGCGCGCCCTTCGCGAGGCCGACGCAGTTAAATACTCTGATGAACGAGGCTGTGCGTTTCGCGGCCGCGGGTCCACGCCGCTTTGATCCGCGGCCCGTGACCCTAAGCCTGCGCCCCACCCGCAGAACCGCGTGGCGGCTTGGGACTACTACGGCATCGTCAGAAAGCACGCGCCCTTCGCGAGGGAGGTCTACGGCGAGGTCCTCTCGCCCTTCGTCCGCATCGTGCGTCCGAGCCCGCCGCCGCGCGTTGCTGTCCGCCCACGGCGCCGCCGGCAGATCATCAAGGAGCTCAGGCTGACGAAGGACGACGTCTTCCTCGACGTCGGCTGCGGCTGGGGCAACGTCGTCTTTCAGGTTCGGCCGTACCCGTCTGGCCACGACTCGCTTTGCTCTGACACGGCGCGCAGGTGGCGGCGCTGGTGGGCTGCCGCGCGGTCGGCGTCGAGGTCCGAAAGGATCTCCACGAAGCCTCCATGACCGTCCTCCCCCACTTCGAAAGGGCACGCCGCCCCGCCCCGCCCCGCCCCGCCCCAGCCACGGCCTGCCCTAGCCTGTCAAGCCCCCTCCACTTTATTATTACTGCAACCTCGCCTCTAGATCTGAGTCTGCTGCTGCTGCTTAAGCTTATCGCCCCCGAAACGCAGCTGATGAAGGAGAACGGGATCAAGGCGGGCCAGTGCGAGTTCCACTGCGGAGACGCCGGCGCCGGAGACTGGTCATTCGAGAGGCACGCACGTCCGGCCCCTGATCATGAGCCTCCGCTGTTCCCGTCCTGGGCCTTGAGAATTAAGAAGAATTAATTATGAAGCCCTAGGCCTGCGCCCCCGCGAGCTCCGCCCTCCCCTCCGAGGCTCGCGCTCAGCCTGGCAGCAATGACGCCGGCGCCGTGGCCAGGTTCAATAAGATCTTCATGAATAACTCATTCTTCGATTTTGCTGAGGATACTTCTCAACAACTCCTCGATCGGTTCAAGGCGACCCTGTCTGCCGGCAGCGTGGTATACAAATGAATTCGCACACACCAAGACAAATGGCTAGGGATATGACTGCAGTGTCCATCTGTGTCAAGTCGAGAGATGAGCCTACGGGAACAAGCCTTTCGGACATCGGACCGGGTGGAGCTATTGTACTGGAGAAAGGGGCCTATACCTGCCTAGAAGCACTGCCTACACCTGCCTAGAGAGCCGAAGCAGAGCAGAGCTACTATAACCCCCCTCAGGACAAGGGCGCCTACAGAGAGGACCGATGTATAAGCGAGGATGAGGTCGAAGCGGCTGAGCCTGAACTATAGCCCTCAATTTGGCAGGGAAGAAGCGCACTAAGAGAGCAAGGCCGACTAACCCCAGGGAGGGCCGGAAACCGGAGCCCGTGAGAGCCCGGGTGAAAACCGGCGGGCGCACAGCATCGCCGGCCGCAGCCGGCGACCTGTGCTCCTCGGCCGAGAGATACCTCCTCCAGCTGGCGCGCGCGCGCGCGGAGTCCGCTGCGGCGGGGGTTGGGAGGCCCCGGGCCGCCCGAGTGCTCAGAAGCACGTCGCCTCGCCAGGAATCCAAGCATCTGTGCGGCCGCGACGCCCACGGCCGCGACGCGGGCGTGCACTCACACGACCGACGATCATCTGCGCGGGCGCAGCGCAGGTCGCCGGCCCCATAGCCGCGGGCGGCCGATCGCTGCCGCAGAGAAGTGCTTGGGCTGAACGAGAGAGCAGCTGCTGAAGCCGCCGCTGGTGTCCGCTGGAGTAGCTCGCCGAACCGACCCACGGAGCGGATTCCTAACGGACGCGCGGCTAACCAGCTAGAGGAGGGCTAAAGGCACCGCCGAGGCGATTCGCGGCAGCCGGAGAGGCGCCCAGCGGGCAGGAGCCCGCTACCTACTTTCTCTCCAGGTCGGGGTACGCGAATCGCCGGCAGCGTGGTATCCCCCCCGCGCCCTCTTTTTATGGTGGTTATTGCTGTCGCCCCAGCCTTCGATCTCTCCGCGACCTTTAACTCTGCTTTAATCTCGCGGCTCGCAGCTCCTCACGCTCCGCCACCTCGGCACGAAGTACAAGCCCCACTCCGGCTACTTCGTGCGGCTCGCTTGCGCATCGCCTCGCCCACCGGCGCCGCGGCCGGCGCCGCGGCCGCAGCTGAATCAGGTCCTCCCGCAGGCGGACTCGCCGCTTCAGATTTTCCGCTGGCCCTTCCGCCACTTCCGCGCGCAGGAGGACGTCGCCGTTGTCAGCTGGACCACCAAGAGGGTGGTGAGCGCGGCTGTACATGTCTCACACGCTCCGCGCTTGCTCCGTATTAATATTAATATTAGTGCACCCCACTCATGATCATGATCGACGTGCATTAATATTGCTTACAGGATGGCTTCGTGTATGTCGTGGATCGCAATTGGAAGCAGGCCGGCGCGGGCTCCGCCAAACCAGCGACGTCGCGATCGACCGGCCGGCGCCGGCGCCCCGGCAAACAACCGGCCAACCCGGCCGAAACTGAGGAAGCGGCAGCGCTAGCCCTGGCCGACGAACGCGTACTGCCAGCCGAAGAAGCAGAGGGCCCGGTCAACCAAGCCGATCAAGCCGCGGCCGGTAATTATAATGGGAAACCGGCTGGTAACAACAAAGACACCATCGAGGTGCGATATAACTCGCGATCGTCTTAAGATCATTGATGCTGATTATCCTGTGACGGCAGGATCCGGAGGAGCTCGAGCCTTTCCACTTGAGCGCCGGCCCCCGCGCGCCTTCTGAAGCAGGAGCGCTGGACGATATCGATGTCGACCAAGGCGTCAATTTCGCGTGCGCTGTATTTCGCAGCAATTTCCGCTGCGCTCCGTCCCGAAATTAACGATCGCGAGCTTGCGCTCGTGGGCTGCAGGCTGCAGGCGGGTCCACATGCAGCTGCTCCCGCTGCAGCAGAGGCCGCTGGATCTGGAGCTCATGGGCCGTGCGTCCTGGAACTTGAAATTTGAATTTAAATTCAAATGATTCGCGCTGTGATTCTGATTCGAATTCGCTTGCAATGGCGTTCTCTGGTATACATACAGGCCTCATGATTATGATCAGCTGCCCCCTCCTTTTGATCCGCCGACTGCGCCTGCACCCGCTGCAGCCCCATGGCCAGCGCTAGCTCCAGCTCCAGCTGCGGCCGCGGCCCCGTGCGTCCTTGCAGAACTTCTGCGCTGTATATATATCCAAAGCATTCAGTGGCTAAATTTAACTTTTTCGTGGATCTGCATCCAGAGCGGCGGGCGCCGACGTGCTGTCCCTGGGGCACGAGGGGTTCTGGGCCCACCTCCAGACCACGCTCCTCGCCAAGCGGAGGCTGCCCGACGAGTCCGCCCCTTTTCCGCTCCGCTTTATCGGACATCGATTTAATTCGGTTCATGTTTTCCTGCCCGCAGAGACGCGGAGGTCCTCCGGGGCCTCCAGCTGCGCGCAGAGAACCTCCTCCGCATCCCGACCGACGTCATGTGCAAGCTCGTCAAGAACGCTACGAAGAAGCCCCTCTCGGAGGGCCTCTGGCTCCTCTTCGCGCTGGACTGGGAGGAGACCGCCGAGGAGTTTTACAAGGAGGGCCTCAAATGGTGCGTCGACGTCCGTTCACTCTCATATATAATTAGAAGTGCTTCCTACTTGTATAATTTGAATCTGCGAATTAAAGATTCGCCTTGATTCAGGTACGCGGCGAACGGGCGGGAGGACAAGGCGGTCAGTCTGCGGGACCTGTGGAGCAAGCGTGGAGATCCAAAGCATAATGCAGATCTAGACAAGCTTTTGAGTGCTTTGGAATCTGTAAAGCGGTGACCTTTCCCCCCTTCTCTCCAATTTCAGAGCTGCTCCACCGTGCGTTGCATTCGAACGCGATATCGATTGCTTGCACTGGAATCGAACGTTAACATGTACATCGATTTCGGGGAGGGGCTACGGGGGAGGCGGGGCCGAGGCGGCGCCGGAGCGGTCGCGGGCGGCGCGGCGGGCGCCGAGGAAGCGGGCGGCCGGCGGGGCGAGGGCGGCGAGGGTGCGCGCCGCGCGGCCGGCGGCGCGGAGGGCGTCGGGGTCGCCCCACGCGCCCTGCGCGGCCCGCACGGCCGCGATCGAGGCGCGCATGAGGACGCGCAGCTCGGGCGCGAACGGCTGCCGCGCCGCCGCGTACGGCTTGACGGCTCCCTCCATCTGCGCGCACTCCTTGACCCACTTGCCCCGCACCGCCTCCGGCAGCGCCACCGCGTCAGGGGGCGCCCCCGGCGCCAGCGCCGCCGCCGCGCGGGCCCCGACGTCCGCGCAGATCTCCCGCAGCCGGTGCTCCAGCCGCTGGATCGCCAGCAGCTGCGGCGGCGGCGCGTAAGCCGCAGACGCGGGCGCGCGAACGGAATGAGGGGGGTACCTGGACGAGGCAGCGGGCGTCGACGGAGAGGCGCGAGACGCGGCCCGTGGCGACGAGGGGCCGCCCGTCCCCCGTCTGGTCCACGAGGCTGAGGGACCAGTCCCAGCTCTCGCACGCCTGCAGAGCGGCGTACTCCTCCGCACCCTACAACAAGAAAAGGTGAGCGGGGGGGTACGCGGAAGATGAGAGGGGGGATACCTCGATCCAGAAGGCGGCGAAGGCGTCGCCGTCGGGTCCGAAGGTGACGGCGCGGGCGCGCTTGACGCGGGAGCCTGCCGGCTGGCCCCCGACGGGGAACGGCAGCTTCAGCTCCGCGTCGCAGTACCGCGCCGCCAGCCCCGCGTCCGCAGCGATCTGCGGGGGTACTCTGTTAGGGGACGGGGGCACACAGCGGAGCAAGCGTGGCGGAGGGCGCACGGTCGCGAGGGCAACCTCGAGGGTCTCCTCGCTCGAGTCTGGCGGGGGAGGGAATCGGCATGGGGTACCGAATCGTGAGGGGCGGGGGTACCGCCGGTGGGCAGGGCGACGTAGGCGCCGAGGCGCGCGGGGCCGCAGATGTCGTCCTGCACAGTCTCGAGGAAGACCCGGTCCTGGGGTACGCGATCAAAAAGGTTCCGCGGGGGGTACGGGATCGGGTGGGGGAGCGCACGGCCTCGACGGGGGCGATGATGTGGAAGGAGAGGGGGGCAGCTGCGGGATGAGCTGCGGGGCGTCAGGCGCGCCGAGAAGAAAGGGCCCCCGCGGGATTCGAGCCCGGGCGCACGGAGACGAGGGCCTCGAGGCGCGGCTCGAAGTGCTCGGGCGCCAGACGCCGCCCGTCCGAGAGCAGCACCTGGAGGGGGTGAAAGTTAGGGGGGTACGGGGCGGGGTTGAGAGGGGAGGGGGTACCAGGACGCAGCGGGCGCCGGCAACGATGTCCTCAGGCGTGAGGCTCGCGGCGAAGGTCCGCAGCGCGTCCGCAAAGGCGTACATCTGCGTTGGGGGGGTGCAGTAAAGAGCAGATTCGGCGGCGGAGCAGCCGGGCCCGGGGCGGGGGCCCACCGCGACGGCGTGGGGGCAGCCGTCCTCGTCGGCGCCTTCGAAGCCGCGGGCCCAGCCGCGCTCGACGCCGAGCGCCGGGTCCGCCCCCAGCGTCATCTGAGGCACGGGGACGCTCATCTGAGGCGACGAGAGAGAGGGGGGTACGGGCGCGCTCACCTCGCTGGCCCTGCGGGGGGTACAGATGAAGACGTCGGGCTCGAGGCCGCGGGCGCCCCCGGCGAAGCGGAGGAGGGATACGGTGGCGGCCTTGAGCGAGTCCAGGGGGGTACAGACGGCCGCGAGGAGCAGCGTGCGCGGCGGGCGCGCCGCCGCGTCGGCGCGCTGCAGCGCCGCGCAGAGGAGCGCCCGCTGCATCGCCGAGGCGTGGGGGCCCGAGCCCGACTGGACCAGCGCCAGGCTCGCCCCCAGCGGCTGCCGCAGCGCCGGCGTCGACCGCCCCGCCCGCTCTGCCGCCGCCTCAGAGGGGGGCGGGGGGCGGGGGCGGGAGGCGGGGAGGGTCGGACCGCGGGCGACGGTCCAGCAGAGGGGGCTCCCCTGCACCGCCTCCCCGTTGACCTGCGCCCGTCCAAGACCCCCTCTCAGGAGCCAGCACAAGGGGGGGAGAAGAAGACGGGGGTACTAGCGCACGGCGACGTGGAGGGCGTAGTCGCCGGGCAGCTGCGGCCGGAAGCCCACCTCGAAGCTGCGGCGAGGCGAGGCGAGACGCTGAGACGGGGGGGGGGGGAGGGCGGGGGGTATGGGGCGCACGTCCCCTCGCCGCCGTCCTTGACCTCGCAGAAGCAGCGCGCGGGGCCCACCACCTCGGCGTGCACCGCGTCCTGGGGGGGGGGTACAGCGCTGGTTCAGAAGAGGTGGGGGTAGAGAATAAAAGGGGAAGCGGGGGGAGGGCTCGCCAGGACGTCGAGCGTCCGCGCCACGTTGCGATTCTTGTCCCGCGCCACGAACGACGCTGTGCAGCTGCGAACGAAGGCGTGAGAGGGGGTACGATAAAGGGGCGAGGAGGAGGGGAAGGAAAGAGGGTACCGGGGCCCGACGCCGAGGCCCTCGGTGGCTGAGACGGGTACGACGACGGGCCGCTCCGGCGGCGGCGCCAAGCGCTCGATGGATGTCTCCGCCCCCACCGCCCGCCCTGCCGCTTGGGTTTAGAGGGGAGGGGGAGGGGGAAGAGGCACGGGAGAAGGGGGTACGGGACGGACCGGGCTCAACGGTGAACTCGTACGGGGAGCCGGCGGGGCTGTACCCGTCGAACGTCACCGTCAGAGTGCAGTCGCACGCCTGCATCGCCGCGCCCGAGATCTGCGGCCGAGTGTTCGAATCCGGCCGGGAGCGATTCGAGGGGGTACAGCGCTCGCCTCGAAGACGACCTCGCCGGCCCACTCGCTGGGCCGCTCGACGATGGCGGGTGACGTCACGGCCGCCGCCGGCTCGAATCGCGCCGTGAGCTTCTTCCGGACCTCCTCGGGGGGTACCACGTCGTCCGGGGCCGAGCGGAGCTTGAAAAGCGCCGCGAATCGCTCGCCGGAGCGTACTGCGGGCTCGGCGGGGGGTACGAGCTGCACGGAGCGCGCCCCCTCCATGACCCGCCACGGCATCGGGGTACCCCGAATGCGGGCCCCGATACCCCTCGCGGACTGCCCGCCCTGCGTCGTCGTACCCCCCGCGCCCGCCTGCGCAGCGGATCGCCTGCCTGAATTTCTAAGAAAGGCTCAAACGGCGTACCCCGAGGACGGAGGCCATGATGGTGTAGTCCCCGGGTACGGGGGGTACGAACGAGAGCTCCAGGATGCCCCCGCCCGCGTCGCGCACCGACATGGGGCCCCGCACCTGCCCCCGCCCCCTCAATCCACGTACCCCCAGACAGTAAAAAAGCAAGGGGGGTACGGCATCGGGCTGGTCGTTGTGGACGTACTGCGCGGCGACGGGCGCCTCGCGGAGGGAGGCGGGGCCCCCGACGCACGCCTGCCCGTACCTGCATGCCGCGAGGACGCTCAAGACGGATCGAAAGTTCACGAAACTTCTCCTTCGAAACTTCGCGGAAGAGGGAAACTTCGGCCGAAACTTCGTCCGAAACTTCGGACGCACCGGTCGCGGGCGCGGACGAGGACGACAGAGCGGACGCCGGCGACGCCGTCCGCCGGCGCCTCCTGCCCCTCGTTCGGGTTCGCCTGCCGGGGAGGAAATCGGCTCAGATCAGATCACATCAGATCAGATCAGATCAGATCAGTTCCTATGATTGATTGTGGGGGCGCCTGCACGGCCTCGGATAGCTTGCCGGATCTCTTAGAATTCTAGCTTAGAAGGCCTAGTTCTTTTCGTGGATTTGAAGCATTATTCCTTAGGAGGGAACGCACGGCCTCGGAGAGCTTGAGGAATCTGTTAGAGTTCTAACTTGAAATTTAAAGCCTAGTTCTTTGCGAATTTGAAGCACAATTCCTTAGGAGGGCGCACGGCCTCGGAGAGCTTGGGGTCGATGGGCCCCGGAAGGACCGTCCACGCCAGCGAGCCGGCGGCGCCGGCCCCGGGCAAGCCCCCCGCCAGCCGCTCCGAGTCGTGGTACACCTGCCCGCCTCATCAGGGAAAAAAAGCAAAGGAAAGGAAGGGAAAGAAAGAATAGGTGCCTCGAGGGTGTAGCGGCCGGCCTTGACCGGCGTGAGCCGGACTTCGAAGTTGGCCTGGGGGGAGGAGGCGGAGGAAGAAGAAGGGCCGGCGAGGGCCCCCGCGCCGGCCGAAGAGGGCGCGGCGGCCACAATCTGAAACATACACCATAAGAGAAAGGTAAGAGGACAGACAAGGACGAAGGACTATACCTTCGCGCCGTCGACGCGCGAGGCGGCGCCGTCGGCCCCGAGGCACTGCACGATGGCCTTGAGCTTCGCGGGGTCGATTCCGGAGGGGCGCTCGTTCCCGAATCGGTCCCGCAGGTCGATCCCCGCCGCGATCTGAGCGAACGGCCGTCTAAGTAAGCTACAAAAGTAAGAAGAAGGCGATAAGAAGGTGCGCGCCTCCTCGCCGCAGATGGCGAGGGGCGCGCTCGGGTCCTCCGAGGGCGGGGCCCCCGCGAGGAGCGAGGGCCCCGCCAGCTGGACGCGCCGCAGCCCCGACTTGGGCGCCGCCACGGGGCCTGGGCGAGGCGAAGAGGAATGAGGGGAAGAAGGAAGACATAAGGAAGGGATGAAGGTTAAGATAGTTAAGACAGTTAAGGTAGAAAGAGCCTCAATGCAGAGAACTACGAGAGAGACGGACCGGGGCGGACGGTGAAGGAGATGTCGGAGCCCTTGACGTGCGCCTCGCCCTGCGCCACCTTGATCGCGTAGCGGCCCGCCCTCTCCGGGTTGAACCTGAAGTAAGAAGAAGGAGAAGAAGTTAGGAGGAATTAAGTAAGGATGGGTGGGTGGGGAGGGGGGTACAGGAGGACGAAGAGGCCGGCGGCGGCGTCGAGGGCGCTGTGCGCGAGCTGCAGGGGCCCCTCGTCCGCCTCGGCGCCCTAAGGAAAACGGAAAGACAGAAGAGTTCAGAATTAAGAAAGGATAGAAAGTAAGGGGGGGGGGGTACGCGTGCCTGGCGGGAGGCGGTCGCGGTGAGGGTTTGGACGAAGTCGGAGGCCTCGGCGCCCTGCACGACGTTCCCCACCCCGTCCCGCACCTGGGGGAGGGAGGGGGGCAAGCGAGCGAGCGCAGAGGATGAGAAGGGCGGGGGAGGATAAGAGGCATCAGCTGAAGGCGAATGAGCAGTTTGTGTGTGTTGTTTCGGATGAGCAGAAGGAAAAGATTAGAGGGAGCGTCCCGTAACATGGTTCGCGTTCGGGTCGCATAATAATAATAATAAGAAGGCGCGCGGCGCCTCCCTCAAGTGCGCTCGGGCACCTCGAGGCGGAGCTGGCTGGAGGAGCCGGCCTCGCAGATGACCGGGTCCATCGGCGTCAGCTGCGACTTCGCCGCGTTCGCCGCCCCTGCGCGCCGGTGTGAGAAGAGACAGAGCGCAGATCCGCGCTCTAGATGGCTCGTCGCGTCTCTTTAAGCTCGTCTACGAAGTCGCTCATTTCTATGAGATTCTTCTTCTATAAATGAACATTTCTATGAGATTCTTCTATAAACAAACATTTCTATGAGATTCTTCTATAAATTCTAGAGGGGAGGGAGCTCTAGAGCGCACCGGTGGCGACGTCGAGGGGGAGCGGGTGGGCGGCGCGGTCGGCCCCGTGGGCGACGTAGAGGACCCAGCGCCCCGGCGCCGGCGGCTCGAACTCCACCGCGTAGCTGCGCGGCGGCGAAGGCGGATGAGAGTCGGACGCGGGTTCGGACGCGGAATCAGACGCTCGCTTGCTCGCGAGCGAGCCCTCTGTCTGTCTGTCTGTCTCCGGCCTCTTTTTGGGCGTTCTAGCATAGGGAAGCGCACCAGCCGCCGCCGATGTCCGTGATGCTCGGCGTCGCGCTGGTCTGCGCGAGCCCCGCCCTCAAAACGAGGCCGCGGGGCGGGACAGGGAGGAGCGGGGCCTTCTGAAGCCTTCTACAGAGCGGAGGAAGGGGCGGGGCGCGCGGCGGGGGCTACAAGGCTTTGATAAAGCTTCGGTTCAGTTGAGCGTTAGATTTCGCGCGCCCGGAACGGAAAGGCGGGTTGAGAGTTCGGTTGAGAGCCTTCTAAAGCCTTGTACGGGACGGGACGGGGCGGGGGTGCGCACGGCGGCGGGCTCCTTGACGCCGGTGCCGCGCTCGAGCGTCGCGATCGCGTTCCAGCGGCGCTCCCCCTGCGACCCAAGGGGGGCGGGGCATCGGCGAGGGCGAGGGGCGCCCAGAGCGGCGCTCGCGAAGAGGCGCCGCGTCGGCGAGGGGCGCCCAGAAATGAAGGGGTGCCCCGGCACCTTGGGGTCGGAGGGGGAGGCCTCCTGGTCGCCCCCGGCCTCCCGCAGGTTCCCGAACTCGTCCCGCGACTGCGAGCGGGGGCCGGGGCGAAGTCAGCGCGAGAGCCGGGGCGAGCGGCGCGGCTTAGGACCAAAGGCCCAGCTTCAGAGAGAGCTTATAGGAGAAAGCCTATGAGATTCTTGCGAGGTCACTGTCGCGGGGGATGCCGGAGCGAGCGGCACGGCTCAGAAGATCTCAAGGTCAGGCCAGCAACCGAAGCTAGCATAGCAACCAGGCCACGGCCCGGCTGGCTCCCTTCGACTCGGGGCGGGGCGGGGCGGGGCGGGGCGGGGAGGGGAGGGGCGGGGCGTTGAGGATTGCGCGGACGGGCTCCCCCGCCGTCCTCTAAGCTTCTTTAGTCTTTGCTCTAAGCTTCTATTATGGTCTTAGTTGTCTTAGTTCTACATAGAAGCTTAGAGCAAAGACAACTAAGACCATCTAGTGTAAGCTTAGAACTCCCGGACCTTGAGGATTGCGCGGACGGGCTCGCCGGCGCGCAGCAGGGCCCGGGCCCCCGCGCGCCCCTCCTCCAGCGCCACCTCGCTCCTCGCCGTCGCCGGCGGGCCTGCTTTATGTTAGAGGGGGGAGGGGGAGGGGGAGGGGGAGGAGGAGGCGCTGGTAGGTGCTAGGAGGGAGGACGGCGTTGGAGGGAGAAGTAAGAGGAGAGAAGCTTTACATAAGAGAGAAGAGGCGTCGGGGGAGGAGGCGGTTTGTATGCGTATGGCGGGGCGTTGCGTATGTACCCGGGAGGACGCGGAGGGGGGAGCGCCCCTCTGCGAAGGGCTCCTCGTGGAAGCAGGGGACGGCGGCCGCCTCGCCCGCCAGCCGCACCACCGCCGACACCTGCCCGCGCGTTAGAAGGAGCGGGTAAAGAAGCACTCGCGTTAGGAGGAGCGGGTAAAGAAGCGGGTAAAGAATGTTGGAATACGAAGAGGGGGAATGTAAGGATTTCTGAAGCCATCCATCTTGTAGCGGCAGCGGTCCGGGCGTCTTTAATTTGAGATCGTCTATGAAGTTGCTAATCTCTACTATGAGAAGCTTCCTATAAGTTCTATGAAGTTCCTAATCTTGAATAGGATGAGGCTCTAAGGCGTACCTCATAGCGGGAGACCTCGTAGCCGAGGAGGGCGCGCACGCCCGTGAGCGCGAAGGGCGGCGGCCCCGCCGGGAGCGCCGCGTCGGTCCCCACGGGGCGCGTGACGGGCGCCCCGTCCTTCAGCGAGCACAGGTACGCCTGCGAGGGGGCGGCGTCAGTCTTCTAGAGAGACCCCGAGAAGAAGAGAGGCGGCGCACGTGGCCGCCGGCGGCCGGCTCGAAGAGCACGGAGAGGTTCGCCTCGTCCGTTCCCTGCGCGGAGGTGAGAACGCGATGCCGTCGCGGGGGCGGGGCGGGGGCTCGGGCGGACCGGGGGCCGGACATTGCCGCAGACGTCGTATGCCTCCACCACGAACCGCACCTGCCCGATTCGAAGTTTGTTTGGTCAGTTGGATTGGAAGTTATAGAGGAGGTTGGATGAAGTTGGAGAGGAAGTTGGAGAGAGAAGGAAGAGCGGGGGGCGGGGGCACCTCGGAGCCGGCGACGGCCGGCGTGCCCGGCTCGGGCGAGAACGAGAGCACCTTCGACTTCGCCCCGCTCGCCCGCGCTGCGGTGCATGTTAGGGGGTACATGGGTGGGTGGGGGGATGTGAGGACCCGGGAGGACGGTCCAGGGGAGGGGCGTGCCCGCGAGGGGCGCCCCGTCCACGCTCACCCCCACGCTCAGCTTCCCCAGCTGCGAAAGAAAGGAGAAAGACAGCTGAGCTTCGAAAGCCGAAGAAAGCAGGAGGAGCTTCGAGAGCTTCTAAGATCTCTTAAAAGAATCTCTTTCTAAAGATCTCTTAGAAGAATAAACTGTAAGAACAAGGTCTCCGAGCCCCCCCCCCCCCCCCCCCCCCCCCCCCTCCTTCTCGCTCACCTCCTCGGGCCGCCTCATATCTTAAAGAATCTCTTTATAAAGATCTCTTAAAGGATCTCTCTCTCTCTCTCTCTCTCTCTCTCTCTCTCTCTCTCTCTCTCTCTCTCTTGAAGGACCTAAAGCGCCCTCCTCCTTCCCACTCAGTCACCTCCTGGGGCCGCCACTGGGCCTCGTAGCCGCCCTCGACCTCCCTCCCGAAGTCCGCGCGGGGCACCACCTGCCAACCCCGCCGCCCATCAGGCCCGAACGCGTGAGAAAACACTACAACGCCTTTAAAGAGGCGAGATCATGCGTGATAAAACACTACACCCTTATGTTTCCAGATCTATAAGATCGTGTACTAGCTTCGCACGCCTCCATGGGGATTCGCTCCATGGAGATCTATAAGATCTATATGAGATCTGCTCCAGATCTGCTCTTTATGATCTCTTTCTAACGATCTCTTAAATGAATAAGATGTAAGAATGAATAAGGTCCTTGGGACTAGTACTCGCCTCCATGGAGTGGTGGGAGGATGCGTCTGCGGCCGTCACGCGCGCCGCGAGCCGCCCAAGGTCCGCCTGCGAGTACAAAGGAGGAGGAGGGGTCAGGCGAGGTAGAAGAAGGGACCGGGCAGGGCAGGGGGGACAGCAGAAGGCGTGGCGTGGCACCTAGATCTTAGATCTTAGATCCTCAAGAGTATAAGGGCGGGGGAGCGGTCACCTTGGCGGGGCGGGCGTTGCGGAACTTGTCGCGGCACACGAAGGGCACGCGGAGGAGCTCCCCCGCCCCGCACTCCGCAGGCCCCTCTGCCGACCGGAGAGCGAGCGAGGGACGGCGATCAGCGAGGCAGCTTCTTCCTTTTCGCACGCCGAACGAGGACGAGGGGGCAGGAGGGCGGGTGGGGGCAGGAGGGCGGGTGGGGGGAGGGGGGGGGGGTATGGGGGGCCTTCTTCTGCGCTCGTAAGAGGCACACGACATCTAGAATCCTTCTTCAAAGGAACCGATCGAAGAAACAGGTTCCTAGATTCGAATCGAATTTGCGGACCGAGGGCGAGGGCGCAGGAGGGCGGGTGCAGCGCGTCGGCCTCGACGGCGAAGCGGTGCGGGCCGTCGGGCACCGCCTCGCCCTCCACCCGCACCGCCATCTCGTACTCCCCGGCCTGCAGGCCAGAAAGCAAGCTCAGAAACGGGCGACGCGTTCCTTGGTAGGGAGGAGGTCTTAAGCTCGCTCGCGCAGCAAGTGGCGCGATGAAAGGCGCGTTGCTAAGAGACTCTATTTGCGGGGCCGCCGTTAGTCATCGGATATATATACTTCCGGCGTGCTTGCAGAGCAGCGCGACGCTTAGGAAGGCTTCGGAGCGGCGGCGGGCCCCGGGCGGGGCGCACGGCGGTGGTGAGGATGCGGAGGGCGTAGGCGCCGGCCTCGCCGGGGATCCCCTCCACGTCGACCTTGGCGTCCCCCGGGCCCGTCACCGTCACCTGAGAAGAGAGAGAGTCAGAAGAGAAAGAGGGAAAGAAAGGGTTCTGAAGCCTAGGAAGACATCATTTCGTTTCACAGAGGCTCTACTTCTACGGGTTTCCCGCACGCACCTCGATGGAGTCTGCGTCGACCATGGGCGGCCGCGCGTTCCCGCACACGTCCCGCACCTGCCGACAACGTGCGTGCGTGAGGGGACGGAAGCGCGAGGCCGGGATCAAGGGTGAGGGGGCCGGGCGAGATCGAGAGCGCGGGAGCGCTCTAGGTGCGCTCTAGGCGCTCCGGATCCAGGCAACCCCGCGGTGCAGCACCGCGAGCGCGCTGTACGCGCTCCAGGCGACCGTGCGCACCGCGACGGCGGCGGAGACGGTCTGCCCGGCCACCGTCCGCGCCGCCGGCAGCGACGAGAGCGACGAGCGCGACGCGTTCGCGCGCCCTGCGGGAAAGAAGGTGAGAGAGGGAGCGAGGAAGGAAGGAGGGTGGATGGAGGGAGGGAGGCGAGGACCCGCGTGGACGGCCATCCATAAGCGGCTTAGGTGTGGCGGTGGAGTTTAGGCTAGGCTGTGCCCGGCAGGCACGCGTGCCTGGCACGCGTTGCGGTGTCCTTTATCTATCAACTCTAACCGTCCCGGGCGGCCGGCGTCTCTAGGAAAGACGATGGAGGATGGAAGGGGGAAGGAGGGGGGCGCCCCGCGCGCACCCGGGTGGACGGCCCAGGGGATGGAGGCGCCGCCCTCCAGCCCGATCGTGTGGGGGCCCACCTGCGGCCGAGCAACGAGATTCAAGCCAAGTCGAGATCCGGGCTCCAGCGCGAAGGGCGCGAAGCGGGCGAAGGCTTAGATTCAAAGGCTCAGATTCGATCCGCCTCGCCCGCACCTGCTTGGGGGTCCACTCGCCGAGGAGGACGAAGCCGGCGGCGCGCTGCAGCGGCACCCGCTGCGGCGCCGACCCCGCCGCCTGCCCCCGACCAAGGCGCCAGCGGGCGTCAGCTGGAGGCGGGCGGGCGCCGATGGCGCGGCGCTCGAGCGCCGCTCGAAACGGCTCGCTCGCTCGCGGCTTCGAGGCGGAGCGGCGCTAGCTGTTCTAAAGCCCCCTCGAGTTCTGCTCTAAATGGCGTGTTCTTAAGGGCTGCTCCAAAGGTCTCGCTCGCTCGCCGTCAGCTGGAGGCGGCGCTGGAGCGCAAGGCTCGCTCGCTCGCGGCTCAGAGGCGGAGCGGCGCTAGCTGTTCTAAGCCTAAAGGCGGGCGAGCGCCGATGGCGTGGCGCTGAAGCGCAAGGCAGAGGCGGAGCGGCGCTGTTCTAGAGGGCACGCTAGCTGTTCTAAAGGGCACGCTAGCTGTTCTAAGCCCGCCTGGGAGGGCGCCGCTCTAAGGGGCGCGCTCGCCCGTGCGTAGATCTAGAGGCGAAGCGGCGCTGTTATAAAGAAAGCGCCGCTCTTAGGGGCGCGCTCGCCTGGGCGTAGATCTAGAGGCGAAGCGGCGCCGCTCTAGAGGACCCGCTAGCTGCTCTTAAGCCCCCTTACGTTCTGATTTAAATGGCGTGTTCTAAAGGGCTGCTCCAAAGGTCTCGCTCGCCTGGGCGTAGATCTAGAGGCGAAGCGGCGCTGTTCTAAAGGGCTGTTCTAAGTTCCCGTTAGGACGTGTTCTAAAGAAAGGGGCACTCTAAGCGGCGGGCTCGCCTGGGCGTAGAGGCGGAGCGCGTTCTCGTCGCCCAGGCCCTCCCGCCCGTTCCCGAACCGGTCGAAGCACCCCACCGAGATCTGAGGCCGAATCGTGAACAAGAGATAGGGAGGGAGGATGGGAAGGGGGCAGGGGAGCAGACCTTGAGGGGCTCGCCGGCCCAGGAGGCGCCCCCGCCGTCGCCGGCCGTGACGCGGCACGCCGCCGGGTCCAGCGCCCCTGCGAGCCGAAACAAATCCCATCGCGCAAGTTAAAATTATCGAGTAGTAGTCTTAGCTAGACTGATTAGTTAGAGTAGAAGCTAAGACTCTTCTCCTTCTTCTTATTCTTAGTCTGCTTCGTTCGCACCGGGGCGGACGAGGACGCGGAAGAGGGCGCCGGGGACCTGGATGGCGTCCACGCCGGATCCCACCTTCACCGAGAACTGCGAACGAAGTGAGGGGTAGAGGAGGAGGAGAAGGAGAGGGGGGGTACCTCGAAGCCCTCGGGGTCGACGCGCTCCGGGGTGCAGGAGACGCGGTACAGCGCCGGCGTGTCCGGGATCTTCTCGACCTACGAAAGGAAGAAGCTAAGATAGATAGATAGAAAGACGTAGAGGAACGGAGAAGGCTGGCCTTGGCCTTGAGGGCGACGGCGCCGGAGCCGGGTCCCCCCAAAGGCCGCAGCTCGGCGGCGAGGAGGGCGGCGTCGTCGAAGCCGGCGCGCGCGTTCCCGTACTTGTCCCGCACCTGCCCCCGTGGCGTAAGTGAGGGGGGTGGAGGGATGGAGGCGGGGGGCAGGGAGAGGCGGGCGGAGCGGGGCGGAGGCGATTTAGAACCAAAACTAAACAAAACTGAGCTAAACTCCCTAAACAGCGGGAGGGGTACGGCGGACCTCGACGACGCAGGCGAGCTCGGCGGCGGCCTCGGCCTCCGCCGGCGCCGCCTCCTTCACCCGGCAGTGCGGCCCGTACGGCAGCGCTGCGGGGCAGGGCGCGGCCCGCTCAGCTTTGCTAGGCTCAGCCTTGGTTGGAGGGTGGGTTGGGCACCGGCGCCGACGGGGAGCTGGAGGGGGGATCCGCCGGCCGCCTTCTTGTCGATCTCGACGTTGACGGTGTACTGCCCCGCCCGCTCCGGCACGAACCTGCGGGCCGGGTCGTCAGGACCCCCCAGGGAAGGCCGGGAAGGCCCTACAGAACCCTCCCTGTGCCCCTCTTCCAGGGGGAAGGGCCGGGGGGGAGGGCGGGGGAGGGGGGTACGGGCGCACATGATGCCGTAGACGCCGTCGCCGCCGTCCGCGAGCTCCGACGGCACCGCGTTGTCCTGCCGGGGGCAAGGGTGGCTTAGGGGAGCCCGCCGGGCCGGCCGGCTGGGATCTAAGCAGCAGACGGGGCAGGGCGGGGCGGGGCGGGGCGGGGCGGGGCGAGGGTGGGGCGGGGGTGGGGCGGGGCGTGGGCGTGGCCCGCCGAGAGGGAAATAGAGCTTGACGCGACCAGAAGCTAAGGGCGGGGCGGGGCCGGGGGCGGGGCCGGGGGCGAGGGCGGACGGAGGGCCCGAAGACGGTGGCCTGGATGAGCGGCGCGTCGGCCCCCGTCGGCCGCCGGTTCCCGTACTCGTCCCGGCACTGCCGCGCGCGGGGAGGAAGGAAAGGGTCAGTTTGGGGAAGCGGTTGGGTTCACAGCTGAGAAGTTCGATACGAAATTCTAGAGTTTCTGAAATGGATTTTATAAAAGCTTCTTCTTCTTATGCTCTTGGAGCCCGCGGAACGGCCCCGCTGTGCTCCTTAAAAGCTCTATAAGTAGTTCTACAGTTCATTACTTAGTTCTTGGTTCTGGCGCGGCGCGTCGCGGGGGCGCGGGGACGCACCTGGAGGATTGCGCGGTTGGGCTCCCCCGCCGTCCTGGCCCCCGTCGGGGACGTCTCCAGCGTCGACTTCCCCGCGCTCACGGGGCCTGCGCGGGGAGGGAAGAGGCGCTGCTGTTTCGCTTCTAGAAGGGAAAGAGGGGGAGAAGGGGGAAGAGGAAAGGAGAGGAAGGGGCTCGGGGGGCGGCTCTGTTAGCTTTAGGTTAACCCCCCAAGGAGAGGAAAGGGCTCAGGGAAAGCTTCTTGCTTATACACTCGTTCGCTCGAACTTGGGCTAAGCTCGGGGGGCGGGCGCACCCGGGGCGATCTCGAGAGCGGCGGGGCTCCCCGCGACCGGCTCCCCCTTGGCCGTCGCGTGCACCTCGTACTTCGCCGCCACCTGCCCGGGAAGGCTCTCAGATAGGTCTCTAAAAGTAGAGGCCGCGCAGGTAGCCCTGGGCCACACGGACCGTGGCGGCGAAGGAGACGGCGTACTCGCCCTCGGGCCCCGCCTCCACCTTCCGGGGGGGGCGACGGTCAGTAAGAGAGTAAAAGGAAGGAAGGCTCTGAAGGCTTCGGAACGCGGAGAGATTTAACGCGAAGGAGAAAGGTTTCGGGGTGGGGACGAAGGTCAGAAGGTCTTTATAGAGCGGAAAGGAATGCTGAAGGCTTCTTAGGACCTCAGAAGGTCCTCCGACGTGGGGAAGGAATGCTGAAGGCTTCGGAAAGCGGGGGCCCGGCCCACCTTGACGTCGGAGGGGCGGATCTCGACGGCCGCCCCTCCGGTCGCCGCGCCCGCCACGCGCACCGCCAGCAGGCCCGCGTCCGCGCCCTGGCGGGGGCGGGGGCGCGATCAGATCGGACTCCGATAGAAGAGAGAGGAAGTTGGAGCTAAGGGCCCGGCGCGGGATGGGGATCGGACCTTGGGGCGGGGGTTCCCGCTCCCGTCCCGCATCTTGACCACCGCCCGCACGGGCTCCGGCCCGCACTGCGCCCCCGCCCGAAATCAGAGATTTCCGAAGGAAATATATCGAATTCTCCTCCTCCTCCGGACCTGGCGGGGCGCCCCCGGGGCGAGGCCGGGGACGGGTACGAGCTCCAGCGTCGACGCCGCCGGGTCCAGCGCCGCCGGCTTGACCTGGTGGGGGGGGGGGAATAAGGGGGGTAGGAGGAGGGGGAGGGGTAGGGGGAGAGAGAGAGGACCTTCCACTTGATCGGAGTACCCGCCAGCGGGCCCTTCCCCGCGATGGCGACCATGATCTTGTACTCCCCCGTCGTGTCCAGCTCCAGCGGGATCTCGTACCTGCGGGGGGAGGGGTACGGTAAAAATCACGAAGAAAAGCAGCCGAGAGCTATGCTGAGGGCGTACAGGGCCTTCTCGAGCGGGACGGCCTTGGGGTGCCCCCCCTTGTTCTCTCCCGGACCCTCCAGCGAGACCTGCGAACGAAGGGCGCTCGGTTCGAGCAGGTGGGGGGGAAGGAGATCGGGGGGTACGCGCCTCGATCTCGTCAGCGTCGCCGCCGGCCTCGCGGGGGTTGCCGTACGCGTCGCAGACCGTCAGCTTGAGAGCGAACTACGGTAGAGTTCAGAAGAGAAGAAGAGAGAAGAGTTGAGAAGAGAAGAAGAAGAAGAGATGAGCGGGCCTTGTCGCCGGCCTCAGAGTCCTTTCGGCCGCCTGCGTCCACCTTCGTCTTGTTCGGGTCGGGCGGCCCCGGGACGACCATAGCGCGGAACGGCGAGCCCGGCACCGCCTCCCGGGCGACCTAAAGAAGAAGAAGAAGACGTTAAGAAGGGAAAGGGGAAGAAGGGCGGGGTACAGTGCAGACCTCGACGTGGAGCGCGTACTCCCCCGCCGCCTGCGGGGCCGCCGAGAGCTCGTACGCCCCCGGCTCCTCCTTGATCGGCTTCACCTGAGGCGCGCCAAGCCTGAGCTCGAGAAGGGGGGTACGGGAAGGGTCCGGGGGGAGGCGTACATTGACGGGGACCTCCGGGGCCTTCACGTTGCCGTGGGACTCGCCCACGAGCCGCGCCACGAACTGCGTACGTACCCCTCAGACGGGGAAGAAGAAGGAGGGGGAGGGATGGAGGGGGGTACAGGGCACCTGGCTGGAGTCGTCGAACCCGGGGCCTCGCAGGTTTCCGAAGAGGTCCCGGGCAAGCAGGGCCCAGGAGAGGGGCTGCCCGGCCGGCGCCGCCCCCTCCGGCGGGCCCCGCAGCAGCGAGCACGAGGTGCCCACGGGCGGTCCCGGGTAGATCCGGATAGGCAGCGGGCAGTCCTGGATCTACCCGCCGATCCGATCAGGTTCGAGGCCGGCGCGGCATTAGGAAGGCGCGGGTTCGAACCAGGGCGGCGTCCTTTCCGAAGCGGATCTCGAGGTCGTAGTCGCCCGCAGCGCGCAGCGCGACCGAAGCGGTGTATACCCCCTCTCCCAGCGCCTCGATCTGGAGGGGGGGATAAGTGAAATGATGGGGGTTAGAGGCGCGCGGGGGGGGGGGAGGGAGGGGGACCTTGACGGGCTCCTCCTTCGCGGGTCCGCAATGCTGCGACAGCGGCGCGAAGGGCGCCCGCGCGAAGATCTGTACCCCGGGGTCAGGGTTACGCGATTTTTGAGGGGTACCGGCCCGCTCGCCTGCGCCGAAAGGAACTGGAAGTCGTCCCCCTCCGTCCTGACATTCCCGTACCGGTCCTTGGCCAGCACGCGGGCCTGCGGGAGTACGTCGTCAGGAAATGCCGGGGTACGGGGGCGGGTGGTTTATGAATCGCGTACCCAGACCAGCTCGCCGGCGGCCGGCCGGGATTCGAGGTCGCACTCGAACGTGCACGCCGGCCCGAAGAGCGGGCCTGGGCGGGATTCGATCCGGGGGCGACAAAATGGGGGAGGGGAGGAAGCGGACCCGGGGTAACGGGCCAGATGACCGGGCTACCGCTCAGAGCGACGCCCGCGACGGATACGTGCACCTCGACGTTCCCGGCCACCTGGGGGGGGGGGGGGGGGCGTCAGAAGCGGGGGGTACGGGCGCGGCGGGAGGGGGGATTACCGTGGGCTTGAACTCGAGGGCGTACCCCCCCTCGCCCATGTCCCGCAGCGTGTGCTCGGGCGGCGGCGCGTCCCCTTTCACGATCTTGACCTGCGCCGTGCCCCTCCCCTTCAGAACAGCGGATTCGAGCCGGGGACGAGGAGGCGAACCTCGAAGTCGAGCTCGTCGGCGCCGCCGGAGCGCAGGTTGGAGTACGCGTCCCGGGCCAGGATGGCGAGCAGGGCGCCCTGGCCGGCCACGCCCCCCGCCGGGCCCGCCGCCACCGCCACCTGCAGAACATAAGAGAGGAAGAGGAAGATTTAAGAAGAGGAGAAGAGAGTGCCTGGGAGTGGGGGCCGTCGAGGAGTCCCGGGAAGACCCGGACGTCCACGGGGCTCCCCGCCACGTGGGCGCCCCCGCAAGCGATCGAGAGGACGTAGCGACCGGCGCGGGTCGGTCCGACCGAGAGGCAGTAGCGGCCCTCCTCGTCCTCCTCGCCCTCCGGCTTGATCTGAGTGAGGGGTTCAGGTGAGCCTTCTTCTTCTACTTGTTTCTGCTACCCTTCATCGTCTTTTCGCGTACCCGGAGCGTCTCGGTGCGGGGCGCGGAGACGGCGAGCGCCGGGTCGTCGGGCATGGGCCCCTCCAGGGTGGCCGCGTACGCCCCGGCGTCCCCGCGCCCCTCCCGCAGGTTCCCGACCGAGTCCCGGGCCTGAAAGGCGCTCTAAGAGGGCGAAGGGGAGATGAGGCCGGAGGGGGGTACTGCGCGCGCACGTCGATGCGGATGGTGCCCGGCTCGCCAGCTAGCACGTTCAGCTTCCCGACCTGACGGTGGGGGGTACGGTCGATCAGAAAAGGGGGGTACAGGTGCCGCAGGCCCGGGCGCGCCTCGCCGGTCGAGGCGCGGCAGATGGAGCGGCCGGCGTCGGGCTCCCCGGGGTACACCACGACGGTGAACGGGCTACCCCCGATGGGGCGGCCCTCCAGGTACACCTCGAGCACGTACTCCCCCGCGGACTGCTCGGGGATACGTCATTCCACAAAAAGAGGCGAAAAATCAAGGGGGGTACGCGCCTTCGGCGTGTACGTGACGTCCGTGCCGCCGGCGCGGGCCTTCACGTCGCAGTGGAGGGCCGCCTTGCCCTCGGGCGGGTCCGTCGCCCGCGCCCTCCCCTCGCTCCACAGCTGAGAAAGCGAGCGAAAAAAAAGAGGGTCAGGGGCTCCTAGGAGGAACAACGAGGGGGGTACGGCTTCATTCGGACCTTGACGGCGTACATGTGCGCGGAGACGACGGCGCGCGCCGTGATGCGGTTGCGCCGGCGCGCCGCCCGCTCCCTCGCCACCCGCGCCTAAGAAAGAAGTTTGAGAAGGGGAGAGGAAGGAGAAGGAAAGGAGGAGGAGGAAGGGGAGCGAGTGCCTTGTGGGCCTCGGCGCGGCGGCGGCGGTAGGCGCGGTCCGCCTCGTCGTCCTCGTTCGGGAGGGTGTCCGCCTCGGCCAGCTCCGACCCGCTGTCCTCGTCCACCTGCGCGGCGGGGCCGAGCGTCAGGGCGGCGGGTGGATGGATGGATGGAGGAGTCTAAAGCGCCTGTGGCTTGCTAAGTAAGGCGGGGCGGGGCCGAGCGTCAGGGCGGCGGGTGGGTGAATGGAGGAGGCGGACGCGTCAATCTCCGTCTCTAAAGCGACTGTGGCTTGCTAAGTAAGGCGGGGCGGGGCGGGGCGGGGCGGGGCGGGGCCGAACGCCTTTAGAGATGCTCTGATCGGCGCGAGGTGCTCTAATTCGCCAACGCTCTAAGTGCATTTAGGGCGCCCGCCGCGCGTGCCTGGACGTCGGCCACGTCGCTCTCCCCGTCGGCGGCGGCGGAGGCGGAGGCGGAGGGGGCCGCCTCTCCGTCCGCCTTCGCTTTCTCGGGCGTCGCCTCCGCCCCCTCCTCTTCCTCCTCCCCCTCCTCGTCCTCCTCGTCCTGAAGTTGGGCGTTAAAGAGTCTATCAAGGAATCTCTTCCATATCAAGAGGGGTACCTCGTCGTCGTCGCCCTCCTCGCCGAAGCACGGGTTCCCGTACGTGTCCTTCGCCTCTGACGGGGCGCGGAGTCAGATGGCGTCGGGTGCGAGGTGAGGAGGAGAGCTGTAGCTGTAGAGCGAGATGCGCGCTCTTTCTTTATCTCTCCCTCTCCCCCTCTCTTTCTGGGCGCGGCCGGCCGCACCGACGGTGACGCGGGCGGGGAGGCCGGCGACGGCGCGCGAGGCGCCCTCCCCCGTCGCCGTCGACGTCGTCGGGTCCACCGCCGCTGAGGGAGCGAGGGGAGAGAAGGGCGGGGCGCCAGTCAGAAGTCAGTCAGTGGGGGTAGCCGCTAGATTGGTATCAAGCTTAGAGCTTAGAGCTGGAGGTTAGAGCTTAGAGGGGAGTGGAGGGAGGGAGGGAGAGCCGTCAGCCAGAAGCCGATTCTTCTTCTTCTTCGAGGGGAGGGGAGCGGCCGGGGCGCGCTTCTAGAAGTTGGAAGCTGAGAGCGGGGCGGGCGTCCTCAAGCTAAGTACGTCCTGGTTAGGACCTTCTTCCTTCATAGTAAGGTCCTATTCTTCTTGGTTAGGTCCTAGGACAAGGAGAGAGAACGCTCGGGCCCGGCCTCGCCGGCCTCACCGGGGTAGCAGCGGAGGCGGTGGGCGCCCGCCCCGATCGCCTTCCCCCCGACGCTCAGAGCCACCTCGTGCTTCCCCGCCCTCCGGATCGTGTACTGCACGGGGGAAACCGGCGGCTCAGTTCAAGCGTAGGGGCATATCTTCTGCATATCTTCCCTTCCTCCCCCCTCCTCTTCCCCCTCCCCCGCCCACCTTGACGATGTAGGAGCCGTCGCCGCGGTCCGTGACCGCCGCCTCCCAGTCCCCTTCCTCCACCTTCGGGCCCCGGATCTCCACCCGCATGTCCTGCGCACGGGGTGGGGAGTGGGGTGTACGGTTCAGTTTGGCCTGGAGGGGGTACAGTGCTTTTTGGATTGGGGGGGGGGGGGGGGGGGGCTCGCCCTGAGGTCGCCCCCCTGCTCCATCTGCTCCCCGTCGTCGCTGACGGCGACTACCCGGAACCAGGACTCCTCCCCGGCCTGGGGGGTACGGCATTTCCGTACGGTAGGGGGTACGGGAAAGGGACGGATGGAGGGGGGCTACCTTGCAGCGGCGGAGTCCCGCGCCCTCCGCGAAGCACTGCGCCGGGTCCACGTTCGCTGCGGGGGCGCGTCACGGACGGGGGTACGCCGAATCTGGCGGGCGGCGGGGGGGTACGCGCTCATATCGCAGATGGCGCCGGCGTGCCCGTAACGGGGTAGGGGCGCGCGCTCGTCGAACTCGTACAGGCGGATCCAGCCGGCGTCTGCCGCGCGGCTCAGCGGGGGGGTACGAGAAAGAAAGAGGGAGGGATGGGGGGGGTACGTGCGCGCCTGGGTTGGTGGTGTCGAAGCAGTGGAGCTCCGAGAGCCAGGGCCCGTCCCGGCGGCCCGTCCACCCGCCGAACAGGAAGAGCATCGAGCGCCCGACGGGCCACATCGAGGCACCCTCCCGCGGCCGCGGCCAGGCGCCGTCGTACCCCCCGTACGCCGTCCACTCCCCCGTCCTCGGCTCGTACGCGAACAGCTGCGGCGAAAGTGAGCGGGGTTGGTGGGAGGGAAGGTTGAAGGAGGGGGGTAGGGGCAGCGCCCGCCTCGTTGCTGTACTGGGGCGGGGGGGAGATAGGGCCGCCGGGTACGGGAGGCTCGTCCGGCAGGATGGCACCGCCGAAGACCCAGAGCCGTCCCATGACGAAGGCAGCGCAGTGCCCGTAGCGGGGGCGAGGCCTGAGGCCTCTCAGAAAGAGGAAAGCGGGAGGGGAAGAGGCGGGGGGGGAGGGGGGGGGTACCGTTCGCCGGCGGAGCGGGCCCGGCGCCACTCGACGGCAATGGGGGGCGAGGGCCCAAAGGGCACGCGCGGGCCCGAGCCGCGCCGGATGCCGGCCACGTAGATATCTGTGGGTGGGGTACGCGGTTCGGGATTCGTTTGGGTAAAAAAAGAAGGGGGTACGCGCCGTCCGGGCAGCAATAGTACGCGGTCTCGAACTCGGGGCGGCGGACGTCGTCCGCGGACCGCCCCCCGTACATAATTAGAGCGCCCTGCGGACTCTTAGCGATTGGAAAGAGGGAGGGAGCAGACCGCCCGGGGTACCGGAAAGACGAAGGTGAGGGTGTGGTCGCAGCGGGGGGTAGGGAGGAGCCCCTCCCCCTCGTACGAGGACTGCCGTACTCTCCCCCACTCCAGCGCTGCCGCAAAGGCTTCAGGGGGTACGCGGTGCTTTGAGGCGGGGAGGGCTACTCACCGTCGTCGGCGCGGTAGAGGCCCCACATGTCGTCGAGGGGCCTCCCGTTGGGGCCTCTACCCCCGTGGACCAGCATCACCTGGGAGGGGGGTAAGAGTTAACAGTCGGCGGGGGTACGGAACGAGCGGGAGGGGGTACGGGATTACCTCGCGCCACGCGACGGCGGCGGCGTGCCCGTCGCGCTTGCGGGGGCCGCTGCCGGGCCCGTCCGCGCCGGCGGCCGTCTGCAGCTCGGGGCGGACCCAGCGCGCCGCGTCCACATCGAACACGTGGACGTCCGAGAAGCGCTGCCGCACGTCCGTACCCCCGAAGACAACCACGATGCTGTTCCCGAACTTTGGAAAGGGGAGGGGGGGGGGGGGGATGCGAGTCAGCGGCCGAGGGGGGGAGAGACGGGCGGGGGGGTAGCGCACGCTCCAGCCGCCGTCCATGTCCGTCGAGAGGCGGAGGTGGCTAGCAGAGGCCCGAACGCGCGGGGTCGGCCCGCCCTGCGCAAGGAGCGCGGTCAGCCCCAGAAAAGAGCACGGGGCCAGCCGGGGGTACGGGGTCGCACGTGGGCCAGCCGGGGGTACCAGTTGATGCCCTCCCGACCCGTACCCAGCGCGTGCGTGTCCGCGAACATGTAGCTGCACCCCCCGTCGGATTCGAGGGCCTCCTTCGGCGGGCGGCGCCCCCAGTACGTTTCTGCTCCCGGATCAAATCAGATTCGAAGTCCCCGGATCGAGTCCCGGCGGGAAGGGTTCCGCACCGTAGACCTGCCAGGCCTTCCGCCAGTACCCCCGGGAGCCGCCCTGGTCTCCGAAACCGCTGCGCGGGGTTCGTGGGCTCAGGCGCCGGCTCGGGGACCGTTCCGGGGGGGGGGGGTACGCCGCACCCGAAGACGAAGAGGGTACGCTTGCGGAGGACCTTGCGCACGTTCGTCATCGTGCGGAGGAGGCGCGAGCCCCCGCCGCCGCCGCCCGAGGCCGGCGGGCGCCGTCCGTGGGCGTGGGCGGCCGCCGGCGGGGGCGGAGCGGGCATGGCCTCCCCGCCGCTTTCGGCCGCAGCCATCGCCGAGGAAAGGATGACGTCCTTGTAATACACGGGCTGCTGGATGTAAGAAAGAAGTTATAGAAGCTGTAATGACGAAAGAGGAGGACCTTAGCGGCGACGGGGGAGGGCAGCCCGCCGCCGGCGCCGGCGCCGCCCGACCGCAGCGGGGAGGCGGGGCCGGTTCCGGCGCGGCGGGACCCGCCCTGATCGTCCCCTGTACCCCCCTCCTCCTCCAAGGCGACGTTGCCCCAGGCGCCAGCGATGCGCGCGCGCCGGAGATTCATCACGGTACGGGCCCCGACCAGGTCGACCTCCAGCCCCGCGGAGATGGGGCGCGGCAGATGCACGCCGGACCCGGCCTGGGTCAGCGGCCCGCTCTGCGAAGCACACGTGAGGAGCGCGGGGTAAAGGGGCGGGGAAAGGTGCGCGCCTGCGTCTTGTACGCGTTCACCGGGTCGTACCCGATGCCGTTGTAGCCGCGGGCGAGCCGCGCGCTGGAGGGGCGCTGCCGCAGCGTCGGCGACTGCGGCCGATGCATCGAGAAGCCGTTGGCCCCCGGCGGCGGCGCGCCCATCGCCCGGCCCGGGCCGTCGCTGGGCAGCCGCCGGGGCGCCGAGACCGGGCGGCCGGCGCTGCCGTACGGGCTGCTACCGTACGACCGGCCCGGCGAGGTCGCGCGCCGGGCGGACAGCCGCCCCTCATTCCACACGTATCGCTTGACGGGCCCCACGCTCAGGGGCTTCGCCAATGCCTCCTGCTCCTCCTCCATCGCGGGCGCGACGCCCGGCGGTCTGACGAGTCGAGGGTCAGGGCGCGGCAGCCATGGATGTGCAGGAGGACATAGAACGTCTCCAAGCGGCGATTCTGGCCCCGAGGAGCCCGCAGCTAAGGTTGGAGCCGCACGGGTCAACGCGGTCCGGGCGAGCGGCTGGAGCGCCCACATCGCACGCGGATCGCATGCTTCTAAGCTGCGCAGCAGCGTTGCGTGGCCAGCGGCGACGTACCGGCGGCCGCTCCAAAAGCGTCCACACCCTCAGGACGCTCCAAAGCCGCCGAGGTGCCACTAATCAACGGTAACTGGGCTATACTATCGATTGCTTGAGCCGCTATGCGCTGCGTTGGCCCTGCTTGGCTCTCTCTCTTGTTGCAGACACGGGATCGACTCCTTCAAGACCCATTTCTCGATGGCGGCCCGGCCAGCGGTGAACTTCGTCAGGCTGTCGCGGGGCTGCATCCTGCGACAGCTGCACCTCGAGGAGAGGCTATATCGCACGGCCCAGAGCAACTGGTGCATCGTACTCGACGGCGCCGCCCGGCCGGCGGTCGTCATGGGCATCAGCGGCGTGCCGGAGAAGCTTCTAGACCTTGAGGCGATTCGGCGGGCCCCGATCCCGGTTTACAGGCGCTTCACGGGCGGCGGGACCGTTGTAGTGTGCGCCTCGCTCGCGCCCCCGAGCCAGCTCCGCCTCAAGCCGCCGCTTCCCGCAGGGACGAGCAGACGCTCTTCATCACGCTGCTGTTCAACGGGCAGCAGCTTGGCCTGCAGGCCTTCCCGCGCGAGATCATGCGCTGGACCGAGGAGCTCTACCAGCCCGTCTTCGGGCGGGACTTCCGCCACGTGGAGAACGACTACGCCTACGGCGATCTGAAGTTCGGCGGCAACGCGCAGGCGATCAGCCGCGACCGCTGGCTTCACCACACGTCGTTCCTGTGGGACTTCCAGCTCGAGCGCATGGCGTACCTCCAGCTGCCGGAGCGGCGGCCCGCGTACCGCCAGAGCAGGTCGCACGGCTCGTTCCTCTGCCGCCTGCGCGACTACTTCCCCTCCCGCGACGACCTCGTCGCCCGCGTCGAGGCGCGCCTCGCGGAGCGCTTTGACGTGCGGCGCGTGAGCGCGGAGGAGGCGGAGGCCGAGTGCGACCCCGCGCACCGCTGCCAGTCCGCGGAGGTCGACTTGTCTGGCGCCCCGCGCGCCCCGGCGGCCGGCGGCTGAGGACGGCGGCGGCGCATCCTGGAATCGCTAGATCTAGAATCGATCTGCGGCCCGCAGTTCGCTGCTCCATCGCACCCGGTGCGCAAGCTTTGCCCGCTGCGCTTCATCATCAAGCCCTGACTTCCTTCCTGCAGCTTCGCGTCGGTGTGGACGCCACTGAACCAAGCCGAATCGAAGGCGGAGCTGCCTGCAGCTGGCCATGGTTCTGGACGCCGCCGGCCGGCCGGCCAACCGACGCGGCCGTCACGTCGCGCTAGCGCTCGGCATCGACCGCCTAGCCTGGCGCTCGGCTACCCAGGCGCCGCAGCTGTGGCGCTGGCCCCGCGCGCGCGGCCTAGGCCAGCATAGGCCTTGGCACTTTAGCTTCCGTGTGCTAGGATTCAATTCGATGCGTTTGTTTCTTACCGATCGTCGAGTCCTCCGAGTCCGCCCAGTGGCCGCCGCCGCGCACATGTACAGCTGCAGCGCTAGCCGGCCGCGCGCGCTAGGCTTGCGGCTCTAGTCAAGCCGACTAGCTAGCCGGCTTGACTAGCGGCCCTCGGCCCGCGACTCTAGCCGCCCTCTTGGGAACGCTAGTCGGCTGGCCAGCCCGACTAGCGGGCCATCAGGCTAGCCGACTGGCCAGCCGGCGGCCAGCCGGGCCCCTACGGGGGGGGCTACCCCTCAGAAGGGGTACAGAAAGGGGGAAAACTGGCTAGGAAAGAGTGAATTCGAAAAACCTGTGATTTGGAGCCTCAAAAGAGTGTCAAGGTGATGTTAAGGTGATTGCGAGCCGCTGAGCATGTTTTCGCGTTCAACAACACGATAGACATGCTTCTCGCGGGACTAGAGGCGGCTAGAGGGGGGGGGAGAAGCCCGAAACTAGCTAGCCGGCTATTAATTAGGCGCCGAAGGCGCCTCCGCTAGCGCTAGCCAAACTAGCTAGCGGCTAGAGCCAGGAGTCCGGGCGGCTTGACTTGACTAGAGCCGGGGGGGCTCCGAGCTAGTCGCAAGCCTAGCGCGCGCGCGGCGCCGGCGCCGCCGAGAACTATACCAAATCTAGGCCAATAACCCGGTTTCGTGCACCTCACCGCGCGGCCGCTGCAACTTCGAGCTCAACCTTGCTGGCTCTGCCGCGCGTGTACCCGGACTGTCCTAGCGAGGTCGTACCCGGCTGGCCGCTCTTGCTGCCGCCAGCGCTCGTCGGCGACATGCAGCTGAGGAAGCGGAAGCAGCCGGAGCCCAATGACACGGCCAGCGCCTCCACTTCAGCGCGCGGGACTCCCGCCAAAAGCCGGCGGCGCAGCGCGCGGGCGGCGGGCCCGAGCAGCTCTGCGGCACTGTCTGCGCTCGAGCGCCTTCCAGGTGCGTTCCACGCCGGCACCCATCCGCTCGGCGCAGCGGGCCGCATCCCTCGACGCGACGTCGCGCTGATCGCTGCTCCGCGGCCCGCAGACGACATCCTGCTCGTCGTCTACTGCGAGGTCGCGCGGACGGAGGGCGTCCTCGGGCTCGTCCGGTCGCTGGGCGGCGCCTCGCGCCGCCTGCGGAACATGTGCTGGCACGCGGCGCTCTTCGAGGAGCCCGATTTCGGGGCAAGCGCCGTTCCCGCCCTCGGCGCTCGTATCTCCACGCGAGCGCTGACGCGCGCCAACGCCGCGCCGCGCATACGCAGCCCCCGCCATTGCGGAGCTTGCGGGCCCATCTCCCGCTGCTCTTCTCGTGCTTCGAACACGCGGGCGGGCGTGTCCGTAGGCTCTGCCTCAGCGGACTCTTCGTGCGCGACCTGGACTCGGAGGAGAGCTCCCAGCTCGTGTACCAGGTGAGGAGCGCGTGCGTACGCGTGGATATGGGTGGATATATATGGAAGACTGTGAGATCTAGAGCTGACCGCGGTTTTTGTTCGCAGCTGCTGGAGCTCACGCCGGGGCTTACGCACCTGTCGCTGGCGCACATGCGCGCCCCGTGCATTCTGGAATCTCAGCGGTACTGCCGATTCGAAGACTACCAAAGCAGCGACGACGACGATGGGTACAGGAGAAAAGAAGAGAGCCAGCACTTCCAGCCGGTGCCCTATATATGGCCATGAGCCGCGCGAGCTTTGATTTCGTCGCCTCTGTTATCTTTCCTGGTCATGACTGCGTGTTTGCGCAGCTGGTCGTCCGCTATCTGCCGCCCCTGCCGTCCCTCGTCACTCTGAACCTTTCCGACGTCATCATCACACCCGACGCGCTCCGCTCCGTCGTCTCAGGCGCCTCCGCCACCCTACAGCGCCTGTTCCTCTGGCGCGCCCCGCCCCGCCCGCCCCCGGCCGATTATAATTAATATCTTTACATATTCCTGCAAGTATGCCGCCGCCCCCGCTCACCTGTCCCGCAGCAAAACACTCGTCGCCTGCCTGCTCACAAAGAAGAAGGAGAAAAAGGAGGAGGTCTTGTACGGAATCGAGCCCCGCAGGGAGCCCGAGTTTTATGTGTACCCCGTGTCGGTCCTGCTGCCCATCGCCGAGCTGAGGTGCGCAGTCGTATTAACATGTATAACATTCATGCAAGCTGCAGCTGGGCCCGGCTAACGCTTTCTGACGGGTCGCGCGCGCAGGCTCCCGCGGCTGCGGGCGCTGGACCTGTCGCACTCGGACGTGAAGGACGGGCTCCTCGTCGACTTCGTCAACGCGCACCCGTCCCTCGCCGACCTCTACCTCGTGCGCCCCTCAGCCCGGCCCGAGCGGCGGCGCTTGCAGCCGCGCACGCGTTGCTGAGGGCGGGCGCGTGTACAGGAACGGCTCAGAAGGGACTTTGATGAGGATTATTTCGATAAGCACTCGCCGGGCGAATCGTGGCGCTGGTTCGAATTCGCTTAAAGCTTTAAGCCTTAGCAGCCTTAGCCCACATCGTAATTGTAATTGTACCGCCGCAGGTTTTCGGGTTCGGAGATGCCGGTCTGGGACGAGGAAAAGTACGAGTCCGCCTTTGAGCGCTTCGAGAGGCGGGCGGAGATCAGGATCGTCGACCGCGAGCTCCTCGGCGGGGTTCGTCATAATCAGCTCCGGATCCGGGATCCGGCCCGTACCGCTCCCGTGCTCGCATTCGTCTCACGCCCTTGCGCGAACGCAGTCGAGTCCGAGGAGCATTCTGACACTGGAGACGCTGGACTCCGACACACTCGGCCGTCTCTCTGCGCTCGCCAAGATGCCGGGCGACGCCTGCGCGGGCCTGGAGGCGCGCGACTCCCAGGGCCGCACGCCCTTCCTCGGTGAGCCCAATCTGCGATGCTGTGCACGTCTGCCTTCCCAGCCGCCTGATTCTCTCTTATTTGTACTTTTGGCAGCGGCCGTGGAGGCGGGCGATTTCGACCTCGCCCGGCGCCTCAAGGAGGCGGGGGCTGACGTCCTCGCCCTGTGCCACCCGTACCCCTACTTCGCCGCCGGCCCCGCCAAGCGCTGGGTACACCTTCGAATGAGCTTCACGGACGCGCTGCGTTCTGACTTCGTGCGCAGGGGAGCCCCTTCCCGTTCTTCGGCAACAGACTGTACTTTAATCGCGAGTGCGCGTGACTCCAGCGCTTCTAAAGCTTTAGTACTAGTCGTGCTTCGTCTCGCAACCAATGATGCCAACGCTCATGCTCGCGCGCGTGGCAGGGACAGCGATTCGATGCTCGTGGGCGAGGAAGAGGGCGCGACCGCGCTGCACCTGGTGCGGGAGGATTGCACGCAGACAGCCCACGATTTGGCGGAGGTTCGTTTGAATAATTTTATAGAGATGGTACATCGAGCTTGCAATTGATGAAGCTGAGCTCTTCTGAGATCTGAGCTTGCAATTGAGCTTGCAATTGATGAAGCTGAAGTTTGGTACATCGAGCTTGCAATTGATGAAGCTGAAGTTTTTGCGTATCATCCGGTCCCTAAGGCCAGGTGCGGAACATCCTCTCTGATGTACCACGGCCGCACCTAGCTGGTTTCGTCGTGCGCGTGGTTGTCGTCGACCGTCGGACGGCGTATACGTAATTTCGACCCTGATCATGATCATGAGTGTCACAGTGTTGCGATCCCTGAGGCTGACCTCGCGAACTCGTGCAGGTTCCGTATATCTCCACTCCTCTCGGCATCATGGGCAGCGGTGCGTGACCCTCGCAATCACCGCGCCGCGTGGCGGGGCGGGGCGGCTTAAGCTTCTTTTCCGCTGTACGCGAGCGCACGCTCCAATTCTCTGAAACCGCGACAGACTCAAGCAAGCAAGCTAGTGGCATCACGTATTCCCCGGAATATCAGAAGCAGCTCGATAAACTGCATGCGATGTCAAATTCGAAAACCCTCGATCAGGAGGGGCAGGCCGTCGCGGAGGACGAGGCCCTCGCCCTCGCCGCGGTGCGCCTGGCCGCGCGCGGCCCCCGGCCGGACCGCCGCGCCCCGAAGTCTCACCGGCGATCGCAGGTCGAGGACGAGATCGAGGCGGACGCGCAGGAGTCCGTCCTCTTGGAGGCGACCGCTGCCGAGGAGCTCCTCCCCGTCGCTTAACCGGGGCGCCGCGGCCCGGCGGCGGGGGCCTTGCATATGTATGCAAATGGGCCACCGACGTTCTTCCGATCCTTAATTACAAGGGGCTTCTACCTAAATATGTATTCATGATTGTATAATAATCATGAATACTCGCTGAAAAGCAGTGCGAGGAGGTCGATGCAGTGCCACTGTGCCATTAATATTGCAATTGCCACGGAACCGGTGAAACTGCAACTTATTTTAGTCTTCAGCCGTCCATTGTTTTACCAACTCTACAATCTCGATTCCGTTTAGACACTCCGCCAGCTTCGACTTTCCCCTCTAGTGGTGTCCTACGTTTCGCCTCTCCTACTGTTCTACCGCCTTTGCCTCCTGCGACTACGTCTTCTAGTTCTGCTGTTAGCTCTGTCTTGTCGTCTTCGTCTAGATCTTCGTCTTCGACTGTAGTTCCTCGTGCTCGTTCTCCTTATTTGCTGCGTCCCCGTGCTCCTCGTCGTTCTAGTGTGACTAGTACTTCTGCATCGACGCCCTTGAGCTCTTCTACTCCTTCTCCTCGTGCTCGTTCTCCTTATCTTTTGCGTTCTTCTGATCGTGTCCCTTCTCGTGATCCCTCTTGATTCTGTATATATTTTGTGCTAGTTTACTGTATCTTTGATTTGTGATTGCTTTGTTGTCTTTAATATCACTACCTACGGGGGGTTCGCCCCACCGTAGTCTCTCAAAAAAAAAAAAAACTTATTTTAGCACATACATGCAGTGTTATGCACGGTGGCGGGTACGTGCACTGGCGCCGAAGCAGCATTGCTTATCAAGTTGACATGTACACTGATCATTACTTCTCGGGGCAAAACGCTAAAACAGCGATAGCAAGTTCGACAAACGTCAACATTCGCGAAGACGTCGACCGCACCCCTCACATGTACAATATTAATCGCTCTAGATCGAGAGCTCGAGCTGTCCATGGACTCTGCGTCCTGGGACTTCCGTGCGGAGCTGAAATTTAATTATAACCAGCGGCTTGCACAGCAGCTTGAGTTTTAAAACTTTCGGTCGCACGCATCGGAATCGAGAATGCAACTGCGGGAAATCGAAGCGTTGACCTTGCAGAGAATATATATAATATTAATGCAACAGCGGGAAGCGTTAACCTTAAAGCCTTCTGATCGTGCTTCTGATCATGAGCCTCTGAGACCGACGCTTTCACATTCAAACTGGCAGATCTCAGAGTCTAGAATTGTCATCCTCACAGGGCGCATTAATATATATTACTTCTGAGTGCCCTTAAAGCTTGATTTATCGGGCTCAGCGGCTCTTTGAACCTTCGAGACGATGCGCCCATTCGCCCCGGCTCTGTTCGGGAGGCCATTAGAACTTCCTCTCAAGCTTCGATTACGGGGCCGGTCTCTGTGTCCACTTCAAGTCCGCGTTTGGAGGCCACTTCGAGTTCGCGTTTGGAGGCCGATCGCGAGAACGACCGTCGGACGGTCATCATTGGCGCTGGAGTTGCGATCGGTGCAGTCGCTCTCGTTGTTGCACTGGGAGACAGATTTTGCTGTCACACCGGTGTGAACTTGAACGCGTCACACCGGTGTGAAAGAACGGCGGTGTTGTCTTTAATATCACTACCTACGGGGGGTTCGCCCCACCGTAGTCTCTCAAAAAAAAAAAAAAAAAATCACCCCGGTGTGAACTCGGGGGTGTGAATTCGGAGGGTGAAACTCGGAAGGGGAAACTCGAGGGGGTGACAGCAACGTCAGCCAATCAGATTCGTTCGTTCTTGTTGCATGCCGGCGCTGTGACGCGATCGATTGGGACACGTGACCACGATGCCTTACTCTGATTGGTCATTTTTCGGTTTTTTTTTTTTTGGAAAAAGGTGATTGGACGAGAGCTCTTCATCGTCGGCATCATCGTCGGGCGCTAGAGAGCACCAGGCGGAGCGCAGCGGGCATAGCTAGAGAGACCAGGCATAGCTAGGCTAATATACTCTATATACTGGCATCAGTCGCAAGCGCGTACATGCATATATGTATACGTGGTTTGAACGAATCAATATATTGTTATGGACGCGCATCTCGCGAGAGGCTAGTGATTCCCCGAATCATCCCGGGTCCTCACACTGCACGCAACAATATCCTGCACGATGTCGACGGTGATCATGAGCGCAGGCATGAATAACGTTAACCCAACATTAAAATATTGCGTCGCCCAACATTAAAATATTGCGTCGCCCTGGCCAGCACATGCGCTGCCATTGGCGCCTTCAGCTTTTCAAATATTTTTAATGCAAGTGCAACCCGCCCCTTGTAGTCAGGTCTCGAATCCGGACGTCGACCTCTCGGCCGGATATTTAGTGGGACAAGTCTGCCCTGCGCACGCGCGGCGCCGCTGCCCACTCCGATGGTGTCAGTCTCTGTTGCATGGGGATCCGGAGCTGCAGGCCTAGGCTCGCATATCCATGCTTCGCAAGGTTCATGATCAACATCCACGTGCACCATAGTACTACGGTAGGTTGGCCAGTGCATGCAGCTTGACTCAGTGACACCTCATGATCAGCAGCATGGCTGACCCCATGATCATCTGGATCGAATCTAGGCTGGCTGCCCCCCGACCTCGGACCCCACTTCTAATTCCGTAATTCCATGTAATTCCACTTCTTCTAATTAGTCCTAATTCCCGTCCCTGCCTTCTTTTGTTTTCTGGCGCATGGCTATGTCTCCTCACGTTTCGGATTAGAATTATGAACGGAACGAAGATGCTGAAGTTGCACTGCCCGTGCCTGCAGCGGCGAAATCGAGACTTCGAATTATATGGAACTGAAAAGAGGCGGCGACGCATGGATCGGGGGGTCAGAGGCGGGCGGCCTCGCGGGCGATGCGGGCGCCGAGAGCGTCCCCATAGAGCCCGAAGCAGCGCTCGGCCGCCGCCAGCAGCGCCCGCCGCCCCGAGGCCGCCCCCGGCAGCTCCCGCCCTCGCGCCCCCAGCAGCTGTACATGTCCTCGTGCCCCCTCCGCCTCCGCCTCCGCCTCGGGACCGGTGTGGAAGGCGGCAAAGAGGAGGCCGAGGGCGCAGTCGCGCGGGCGGCGCGGGGCGGGCGCCGAAGCCTCGAAGCCGGCCCAGCCGCCCAAGGCCGCCACGGCGAGGAAGCGCTCGCGCGCCGCCGCCGCCGCGCCGGCTCCGCCGCCGGCGCCGGCGCCGCCGCGGACGCTGCGGACGCTGTGGGCGAGGCCCTCCACAAAGGCGACGACCCCCTCGGCCTGCGCGGGCGGGCGGCGGTCATTAACGGGGCGGGGCGGGGGCGGGGGCGGGGGGCGGCAATCGGACCCCGTCGCCCCAGCGCGCGCAGACGCGCGCCGCCGCCTCGAGCAGCTCCGCCGCGCCGGCCGCCGCGGCCGGTGCCGGCGCCGGCTCCGGCTCCGGCTCCCGGCCGCGGCCTTGGCCCAGGAAGAAGAGGGTGGCGAAGGGGGCGGCGGGATGCGCGCGGGCGGCGGGGGCGTCCGAGGCGAGCCAGGCGACGAAGAGGGCGATGGCCGCCTCGCACATCACGTCCGCCTGCGCGCGCGCGCGGGTCGACCGTCGGACGTCGGAGTCAGATCTCCGCTTCTGCTGTCTGCAACGCTCTAAATCCGGTTCTAGAATACAATGATTATCAGCTGCATGCGCCACCGCGCGCGATTCTAGTATTCTAGTCGGAGTCAGCTGCACGCGCCGCCGGCCGGTCTACGACGGGCGCCGGCCTCGGGCCGGGCAGCCATGGTCAAAACTCTCTAATTTAGTTTGCTCCTGATGTCCGGTACGCTCTAGATATGAATCTTTACCGATTATCATATGTTCCTGCTCTTGGCGTGGCGGCGGCGCACCGATCCCAGGCTCTTCTGCAGCCTGTTGCGGTCCGCCGAGAAGAGTCTGTTACGGTCCGCGGAGAAGATCTCGATCGCCTGATTCAGCACCTGCGCACGCACGGACGCTCTCTCACCATCAGCAGTCGCAGGGGCCGAACGGGTTCGAATCAATTCTGCGAGGCGGGCGGACGTCGACGCGGGCGCGCCTGGACCGGGGAGAGGCCGCTGCCGGCGAGGGCGGCGCGGGGCCCCGCGGCGGCGAGGGCGACGCGGGCGTGCATGGCGAGGAAGAGGGCGCGGGCGAAGGGCGGCACGTCGGCGAACCCGCCGCTGAAGCTCGTCCGGTGGAACTCCTCCGCCGCCTGCCCAGGCGCAAGCGGGTGCAGGCGCGGGCGCTCCCGTTAGAAGAAGAAGTGGCGCTGTATGAGGCGGAGGCCTAGGGTGCGAGGGCACCTCGAGGGCCTCGGGGGCGCGGTCCTGCAGGCTGCGCACGAGCATGAAGACGACCTGCGGGGGCGAGGGGCGGTCGGTCGGAGGCGGCCGGGGGCGCGCGGAGCCGGACAGAGGCGACTGCAGCTTATAATAATGACACAACCTCCAAGCTATTAGCCAGCGGTTAAAGATAACATATAGTGGATGGCAGTGATATTATGTGTCGGACCATGGCAACGATGGAGAGGAGCTCGTCGGAGAGCTCGCGGTCCCGCCCCGCCTTGTCCAGCGCAGCCTGCCGCCGGCCCGGCCCGGCCCGGCCCCAGCGTCAGGCTTAATGCGGGAGGGCCTAGGCGCGGGCCTTCCAGCCTCGGCAGCGCGCGGCGAGCTCGGCGCGGCTCACCTTGATGCGGGAGGCGAGGCGCTCGAGCACGGCGGGGGCGCCGCCCCGCTGCAGGTGGCACTGGAAGCGGTAGACGGAGCCCTCGATCACGTCCTGCTGCACGCCCTGCGCGGCCGAGCGGGGCGGGGCGGAGCAAGTCAGAGGGCGCGAGGAGCGGGGCGCGGGCGGTTGTAGCTAAGCTGTAGCTATGGTTATGACTATGGCTATGGCCGAGCGGGGCGGGGCGTGTGAGAGGGCGGCGGAGCGGGCGGCTGCAGCTAAGTTTACCGAGTCGGCGAACATGTCGGAGACGCGGGCGGCCTTGTCGAACTCGCCGGCCTGGACGAGGCCGTAGGAGACGCCGCGGAGGACCTGCGCACGGTGCGCCCCCGTGCACGCGTCGCGCCCCAGCTCCTGCGGGGCGGGGGCCGTGAGTGAGACCCCGCGAGGTCGACGGACAGGGAAGGGGCGCGCCAGGGCGAGCTCGGCGAAGCCAGAGGCGAGGGATCGGGTCTTAGGAAAGGCGAGCGCCATGTTCACCGCCTGAACGCGCGGGCGCCCCGATGAGTCAGGAGCGGAGCGGGGCGGGGCGGGGCGGGGGGCGTGCCATCTGGGAGGAGGCGATGGCGATGAAGTGGGGGCCCGGGTCCCGCTGCTGCGCGTGGCGCCAGAGCGCGAAGCCGCAGTACGTGAAGAGGGCGCCATCCCCGCCGCGCCCGCCCGCCTGCCGAAGGACCGTGTACAGGTGCGCGATCGCCGCGTCCTTGACCCGCTCAAGCCCGCCCCGAGGGGCGGAGAGCTTCTGGGGAGGGACGCCGGCGAGCGTCGGGGCGCCCTGCAGCCTCGCCAGAATGGCCATGCGGACCACGCCCAGCCGCACGCCCAGCCGGCTCCTGATCACGATCACGAGGCGGGCGCGTGAGAGGTGCGCATGCGGGGCGGGCCTAGAAGCCTGGGGCGGGGGCGGGGCGGGGCGGGCAGCTTCTTAAGGGCCGGGGGCGCACGTGGGGACCCGCACGCCCAGGAGGGCGAGGGCGTCGCGGCAGTGCTTGACGGCCGGCGGGTAGCGGCCGAGGCGGCGGCCGACCTCGGCGAGGCCGCCGAGCCACGTCGCGCGCTGCACGGGCGAGGCGCGCGGGTAGCGCTCCAGCAGCTCCTCGCAGGCACGCTCCGCCTCGACGTTCGCGAAGCGCTCGAGGGCGGCCGCCGCGCAGAACTCGAGGTACGGAAGCGCCGCCGCCGCCTCCCCGGCCTCGGTCCAGTGGTGCGCGAGCCGCTCGGCCACCGCCCCATCGAGCGCGGCGGAGGAGCCGGACTCGCCCGGGAGCAGGAGCGCGACGAAGGGGGCGGGGGGCGCCCCGTGCGTGTGCGCGTCGGCGGGGCCCCGCAGCTCGCGCTCGCGTGCCTCGAGGAACTCGGCAAAGGCGCGGTGCAGGCGCCGCCGCTCGGTGACGGGAAGCAGGCCCCGCACGATCTCGCGGAGGGGCGGGAGCGCGAACTCGTACGCCCCGCCCCCCGCCGCCTCGCGATCGTACGCAGCCTCTCTGAGGACGCCGGCCGCGCAGAGCCCGGCCAGGTCGCCGGCGAGGGCCCCCGCCGCGGCGCGCAGCGCGGCGCCCGAGTGCGCGCCCTCGTCGTCGTCGCCCCGCGGCATGAGGACCGCCACCTGCTCCGCGCTGAACCTCAACCCGACGATGCTCGCAAGCTGCTCGCGGGGGCGGCTCGCTTCAGCTTGGGCGGGGGGGGCGCGCGGTCGGGTGGCGGGGCGGCGGGGCGGCGTGGGGGCGAGGGCGACCTTGACCGAGAAGAGCTGGGAGGGGGCGAGGCGGTCCAGGCGCCAGAGGAGCGCCGAGCGGAGGCCGTCCGAGGCGCGCGGGTTCGAGCCCCGCGGGGGCCGCAACAGGGAGCAGGCGCCGGTGGCGGGGTCCACGCGGAGCACGCCGTCCTGCACGAGCCGCTCCACGACGTACAGCGCGATGAACGGCACGCCTCCCGACTCGCCCACTGAGAGCGCGCGCTCATATGAGCGAGCGACTAGTGTCGAGCGCTAGCGCAGGCCAGGGCGGACCGATGGTGTCGATGGCCTGCGGGGAGAGGGAGGCGGCACCGATGCGGGCGCAGGCGAGGCGTGCGGTTGCCTCGCGGTCGAGCGGCAGCAGTTCGACGCGGCGGTGGCCGGGCAGCTCCGCCAGCCGCTCCAGCGGGCCCGCCGCCTGCGCCTGCGCCTGCGGCCCGGCCGCAGGCGCGCGGCCCGTGACGACGAGGAGCAGGCGCCCGCGGCCGCGCGCCCCCGCGAAGCAGCCTCGGCCAGGCGGAGCAGCGCCGCCTGGCTCTGGCTGTCCGCGTCGTGCAGGTCTGCAGGACGCCGGTCAGGCGCGCGCGCGCGACGGGACGGGACGGGGCGGGCGGGGCAGGCCCCACACGCCTTCGAAGACGAGGAGGAAGGGGCGCGGGCCGGCGGCGGCGCGGGACAGGACGAGCCGCACGAGGAGCGCCCGCAGCTGCGCCGCGCGCTCCTCGGCCGGGAGCGCAGACGGCGCCGCCGGGGCCGCCGCCCGGGGCCGCTGGCCATGGCTCTGGCGCGCGTGCCCGACGGCGGCGGAACTCGGGCCTCCCACGGCGCGGCCATCGCTGGAGGACGAGGCCGGGGCCCACTGCAGGGAGGGTCGCCTCCTCGACACCGCCTGCGGGCGGTCTCCTGCCGCCGCTGCCGCCGCCGCTGCCGAATCGAGGTGCGCGGGGGCCGGCAGCAGCGCCTCGAGGTCCCCCGCGACGGCCGGGTCAAGCCCGGGTTCCTCAGAGAGGAGCGCCCCCGCCTGTGGGAGAATCAGAGCGCAGAAACTAAACTAAGGGGCGGGGCGGGGCGGTGCGCGCCTCGAGCATTCCCTGCGGGAACAGGGCGGCGAGGAGAGGCCGCCAGGCGGCGAAGGGCTGCCGCTCCGTCGGGAGGGCGGCGGTGGCGGCGGTGCGCCAGCCAGCGGCCGCCGCCATCGCCGCCGCCGCGCGCGCCAGCGCCGACTTGCCCAGGCCCGTCTCCCCCGTGAGAACGAGCACCGCGGCCGGCCGCTTCGAATCCGCCGCCCCGGGGCCCGCGGAGGCCTCCAGCAGCTCACGGATGAGCGCCATCTCCGCCCCGCGGCCGGCGAGCGCGTCGTCCTTCGCGGCCCTTCCAAAGGCACCGGAGGGGCGGCGGCTGCGCTGCGCCCGCAGGTGCAGCGGCCGGAACGCCGCCGTCGTCCCCGGAATGCCCTTGAGCTTGTACTCCCCCGCCGCCTCCATCTCCACGTGCTTCTCCCTGCGGGCGCCCGCGTCAGCGGCGGCGGCGGCGAGGCGGCGGCGAGGCGGGCGGGCGCACGCGGCGGCGCGGGTCTCGCCGTCGGCGAGGATGCCGGCGCCGGAGAGGCCGGCCTTGCCCATGAGCCGCGCAGCCCGGTTCACGGCGTTCCCGAAGACCGAGAACTCGCTGCGGCGCCGGCTTAAGCGTTCAGAAAGACAGGAGGCCGGCGGGGCGGGGCGGAGGGGGGGGGGGGGAGGGGGGGGGGGGGGGGGGCGCGCCAGCGGCTGGCGGGGTCGCCGACGAAGGCGCAGAAGGCGAGGCCGGTGGCTAGGCCGAGGGCGCAGCCGACGCCGGCCGCCTCCATCGCCTCCTGCACGTCCAGCGCGCACGCCGCGCACCGCGCCGCGTCGTCTGCGGGCCGGGGTACAGCTCAGTCGTCGGGATAGAACGCTGGCTGGGTACGGGGGCCCGCCTTCGTGCGAGACGGGGTACAGCCCGAAGACGCCGATGACGACCAGTCCTTTATCTGGCGCGCGCGCACGCGGGGGCGGGCGTGGGCGGCCGGGGGAACGTTCACCGCGGGCCGGGGGAACGGTCACCGTCGAGGACGATCTGGCGGAGGGAGCCCTCGTGCGCGTAGAGCAGCGCCTGCACCGTCCGCACCTGCGAGGCCGCTGAATCCAGCCGCGCGCTTCGGCTGCTGCTGGAGCAGGCGACTCGCTCGCACGCACCGCGCGCCGGACGGCCGCCGGTCCCGTCCCGTCGCCCTCGCCGGCATCGCCGCCGCCGCCCTCCGTCTGCAGCAGCCCGAGCGAGCCGAAGAGGACCGAGACCTGGTCCGAAGGTAGGGCGCACGACCCGTTCGGATCCGAAAGCGAAGGCGAGGCGGGGCGGGCGGGCGGGGCGGGGCGCACGGGGCGGAACTCGGCGAGGTAGCGGGCGGGGTCGACGGCGCCGAGTCCCGAGACCTGGTCCAGTCGCGCCCGCACCTGAGAGAAGACGCCGCCGTCAGCGCCGCCGGCCGCCGAGGCGAGGCGAGGGGCGGCGGGGCGCGCCGTGTAGGGCACGAAGAGGGAGGCCAGCGCGAGCTGCTCGGGGGTCTCCAGCGGCGGCGCCGTCTCCCGGAGCCGCCCCGCCAGGCTCCCTGCCGCCCGGGCTCGGGCTCGGGGGAAGGGGGGGGGGGGGGGGGGGGGGGGGGAAGGGGGGTAGGAGCGAACCGGAGGGTACGCCGAGGACGGAGCGCACGTACGCGGCGAGCGGCGCCCCCGCAGAGGGGTCGACGACGACGACGACGAGGGCGCCGCGGGGACCGGGCGAGCCGCGCTCCGTCCGGCCGCTGCGGCCGCGCGCGCTGCCGCCGCTGCTCGCGATCGGATCCTCGCCGGCCGACTCGGCGCCCGACTCGCCGGCCGCGTCCTGCAGACCGCTGCTGGGACCGGACGCCTGTGGCTGGCGGCGGAATGAGCGGCTCGGAAGCCCCAGCAGCTCGCGCCTCGAGCTCGAGGCCTCCCCGCGCGCGCCCCGACCCCCGGGCGCCGCCACCAGCGCCGCCGGCGGGATGTGCCTCATCAGCGACGCGCACAGCGCCACCTGCCTGCCCCGCGACTCAGGCGGGCCGCGGGGGGTACGGATCGGACCGGGGGGGGTACCCCGGGGAGATGTCGCCCAGCGCGTCGCCGGCCTCCGTCACCGCTCCGCCCTTCACGAAGAACACCATCCGCCTGCAGTCGATTAGAAGGAGCGCGGGCAGAGGCAGAAGCCGGAGGGGCGGACGGGGGGCACCCGGGTACAGCAGAGCCGTCCCCCCTCTGGAGGACGGCCCGCGCCGCCTCTGCCTCGCGGCTCGCGCCCGGATCCCCGGGGGTACAGGCGGCCGCCTCGGAGAGGCGCGAGGCGGGGCGGCTCTTGGGGGGCGACGGGCCGCCGATGCCGGCGACGTAGAGCCTCAGGGGCCCCGCGGAGATCGCGATTCGCAGCTTCATACCCCCGGCCACCCCCGCCGCGAACCGCTCCTGCACCTGCGGGACCGGCGGACGTCGCGGATCGAATCGCGGATCAAATCTGGAGCGCAAGCGCCAGCGTACCCGTAGGGCGCACTCGGCGGCGGCGGCGGCCCGCAGCGAGAGGGCCGACGCGAGCCGCCCCCCCTCGTCGGCCTCACCCCCGCTCTCCTCGGCCGCACCCGCCCCGGCGCGAGGATGCGCCTCCGGCTCGTCCGCCAGGGGACCAACCGGCCAGAACGCTGCCGGCGGGCGGCGAATTAGAGGCGCGGAGGGGAACGAGGTCCCAGCGGCCGCGGGCGGGCGGGGCGGACCGAGGAGCCCGTCGCCGAGGAAGGAGAGGACATCAGCGCCGTACTCTGTGGGCGCCGGCGCGTACGGGTCAGCCGGCGCGGACATGGGCCCCGAGGCGCGGCCGCGGGCCTTGCAGCAGGTCAATCTCGGCGCGGAAGCAGCTGTTGATGTCTTCGAAGAGCTGCTCCATGTCGCTCTCGCCCGCGCTGCACTTCGCCACCAGATCGGAAAAGCCGGCTAGGTCGAGCAGCGCCACCTGCAGCTTTGATTACATACAACAGATTGAGGTTCTTAAGCTTCCCAGAGTCGTACCACCGCATCGCACGTCTCCCGCAGCCGCGCCCCGCGACAGTGCGCGAGAACAAGCCTGCCGCGATGACCGCGCGGCCGTTTTGGATTCCCGTGGCAATTCAAAGCGCATGCGTGCGTCCGCGCGCGCACCGAGGACAGAAGGCGGTGCAGGCTGCTGCTGCCGCGGCGGCGGCCGCGGGGGAGGGTGCGGCCACGTCCTGCACATGTGCCAGCGGCAAGCCGGACTTTGTCTCCTCATTCCACGCTTGTCGGCCCATACGCGCTGCTCGCGATATCGATGCTCGCGCGGCGTCGCACAAGAGCGCTCAGCTGCAGGTGCGAACAGCGATGCTCGCATGCTCTCGCGATGCGAGCGCACTGCTGCGACCGCGGCCATGGATAGGCGGCGCGGTTCGAACTTCGTAAATGTATGTACCCGGGCGGGTTTTCGGAGGCTTCATTTCCGGATCCATGACTGTTACCTTGTCCCCGAGTTCGACGGTCCGCTGCGCGCAGCTGCAGCTGCAGCCTGCATGCGCAGCTGCAGCTGCCAGCTGAATGCGCATGCGCAGGCTGCGCATGCGCATTGCGCACATGAATGGCCGTGCACGTACAAGCATCATTGAAGCATGATCCATATGCACGGCGACGTCCGTGCGGCGTGCGCAGCTGCGCATGCGCGCGCGCGCGCGCAGGCCTAGGGCGCCCGGCACTGCCATGTGCGCGCGCGTGCATGTGCGCACTGCGCGGCCTGCTCTGCTGCTATTCTGCGCAGCGCAGGCTGCGCAACTAGCTGATCATGAGAGCCCGCGGATCCCGGAGCTCGAGATGCAATATATATTTGCTGAAACATTTTCAGCTTGTCTGCACGCAAAGCTCTCTTCAACTTCTCAGGGTCTACTCCATCTGATCTCGCCCGTCACCCCGGCCCCTGCCCTGGCCTCCCCCCGGAGTCCCTCGCCGTGGCACTTAGTCCCATCGAATATAGCACCCTCCAGCCCCTGGCCATGGCCGGTGCAAGTGCAAAGTTGGTGTTCGCGATCGGGGACATACGGTTGATCGGGAGAGAAGCATTTCATTCTTTGGATAGAATTCAAAGAGCGCAATGCACACAGAGCTCCTGGCAGCACAATCAAGGCCCGGCCGCCCGGCGGCCGCAAACTGGCCCTGGTAGCTCCCGGTCCGTTAATAATAATTGCGACTCTTGATCATGATCAGGAGTCGCATTCGGCGGCGCATGCAATTGCATCGGAGTCGGCAATCTGCATATGGGCGATCTCGGCGATATCGGCATACGCCTCGTCGTCCTGCGGCGACTCTAGATATTTAGATTGCTGTATGTACATGTAATGAACATGTACAGGAATGGGAGGGCGCACCGCCAGAACCAGGCTGTCCTCGAAACTGTCCAAGCCGCTCTCGAACTCGTTCGTGAGAGCCTGGTCGTCCCCCAGGATATGGCGGAAAATCCGGAACGTTTCCCACGCGTCGGCTTCCTCCGAGAGGCCCCCCTGATCTACAGGACAGTTCTCGCTCCCGTGTTTGTCGAAGGCCTGATTAGCAATGTGTGTGCGATTATCAGCGGAAGTCCCACAAGCGATATTAATAATATTAATATTGCTTACCGCGACACTCGACTGGAGATTACCGACCAGCTTCTGCAAGTAATTGGCGAGCCCGTGCACGTGCTCCAGATGAACCGTGGCGGGATTCTCGATTGCCTTGTGGCCGAAATCGAGGAAAATCCGGAGCTGGTACATGTCGTTCTGCGCGTGCGCGTGCGCGTGCTCACATTAGGGACGAACGCTCTGAAACTCTGAAAACGTTCTTGCCTTGAGGAGTTCAGCGGGCCCACCGGCGCAGTAGGCTATGACGTCTGGAACGGACCTCCCGTAGGCGTCCAGCGTGTTTTTGATCCCATCGAGCAGGCCACCGAGGCCCAGCGAGCCCAGCTGGTCGTTGTTTGCCTTAACGTAGCGCGCCATCGTACAACGGATATTGCTGATGTGAAGCGGCTATCGCTCAGCCGCGGCTGCTGTGGATCCGCAAGAGTCCAGGAAGAAACTTTTGAAAAATCTGCCAGTGTGTACCACAGACCGGAAACCGGAACCGCAGACCCCGGAGACTCGGAGAACTCCGAAGCTTAGAGGCGGACCGTCACGGCGTCGACGTCCCTACTACTTAGGCTAGGACTCCCTACGGTACTACCACAGTAGTACCACTACCGTAGTACCGGTACGGTAGTGGTACTACTCTGGTAGTACCGTAGTATACAGTATACGGTATACAGTACGTATACTACGGCCGTAGTACTATACTATACGGTATACGGTATACAGTACTACGGCCGTAGTACTATACTGTAGGAATGCTTTTTTAGCCGATGTTTTAAATTGCCGTAAATTGCCGAGAGGCCGAATTCGGCAATTTAGACTCACGGCAATTCTCAGGGGGTAGGGCTAAACGACTGCTTTTGTATGGCGCCATATATATAGAAAAGATCCAGAGTTTCGGCAATTTATCGCCACGGCAATTCCGGTTTGGGTCGAATTCGGCAATTTAACTACGCGGCAATTTAAGCATCCCTACAGTACTACGGTACGTGTACGTACCGGTACGTACGCCGCGACGCGTACGGTCTCCGGGTGCCGGCGCCGTGGCAGACTCTGCCAGTACCGTTACTACTACCCGGTGACCCGGTGTGGGCCGCTGACCGTTACAGTAGTACCGTTACTACCGTACCGTAGTACTACGGTACTGTGAATCATTGAATTCGAAAGGCCGGCCGGTGGCGCAGTCCCGGGACTCCCAGGACTCCCGGCGTCCCGCCCGGGGCCGCCCCTACTAGCTATTGGACCATTCACTGACTCAGGTCCCGGGTCTCGCCCCCTTAAGCTTCGAACTTCGGACCAGGGAATTCCCCTGGCCCCGTCTCCAGCCAGCGCCGCTGGCCGCAGTAGAGCGGCAGTACTAGTGGCCGGCGGCATGACGCCGGCATCCCCAGCCAGCGCCGGCCGGCGCCGCTGGCCGCAGTGGCCGCCGGCGCTGTTCGACCTAATTACCTAATTACCTAATTCCCGTCTACGGCAAGTCCTACATGGGGAAAACGAGGTCAGTACTACGGTACACGGGGTACATCCTGCTGGTCCATTCAATGATTATTTCTTCCTCATGTTGATTAAACTTGATTTACGAATGACGTCCGAGTCGGTCCGACCGGTCACCCGGCGACACCCGCCGGCGCGCGGCGCCGGCGCCCCGCCCCGGCCCCCGGGCCCGCCGGCGCCGGTGCGTGCCGCAGTGCCAGTGCCTGCCACTGCCTGCCTGTGCCTGCCACTGCCTGCCAGTGCCTGCCACTGCCTGCCAGTGCCTGCCGCATGCGCTGCGATGATGCGCAGCGCTAGCCCAGTCGACGTCAGCTGCCAGTGCCCACTGCCCAGAGCCTGCGCCGCGACTGGGCGGTAGGGTTGCCGCGCTTAAGTTCAAGTGCACTTAAACTTAAGCGTTTAAGTTGAGTTTAAGTTTTAGTTTAAGCGGCCTGCTTAAACTTAAGCTTAAACGGGGACACCCCCGGTTCGAATCCCGGGGGCAGAACCCCCGGGAACCCCCTCGAAACGATGTCAGATGTGCAGAAAACATGCTGTATGTCATCGCCATCGGCTATAAAACTTCTCTGCATTCATAATGGTCCCAACACTGCCAGTTTCGAGGCTGGGTCTCCCTCAGAAAGGATTACGTATACCCCCCTTCAGAAGCTTCACTGACTGAAACTTCTGAAAAATCGTGTGTTTAGTGATTAAAATCCGTCAGAAAGGCATTCTAGCATGTCTGTGGCGCGTTTGAGATTGAATCGGTGTCTGTTTCCTCATCATACTGGGTGCTCTTGTATGCACTTAAGTTTAAGCGCTTAAACGCTTAAGTTTAAGTTTAAGTGGGGGACCGGGGGACGCTTAAACTTAATTATAAGCTTAAACGGCAACCCTACCGTGTGGCACTATAATACCGCGCCCACTTAATTACCGCGGTACCAAATTACCGCGTCGAGAATTTGGTAAAACGCGGTAATTTGGTACCACGGTAATTCGCTTCTGTGAAGTCACCCCATACAGTACCCCCCCGAATAAACGCCCCATACAAGCCTCAAGTTTTTTAAAACGCGGTAATTTGGTACCGCGGTATTTTGGCCAGCCTCGGGCCGGAGTTTCTAACGCGGTAATTTATGCCGCGGTAATTTAGTGCCACACGGTACTGTGCGGCTGGGCGGCTGGGCCAGCCTGGGCCTGGCAGAGGCCCGGCTGGGCCCGGCGAGTCGGCGCCGACTAGGGCTGGGTTCAGTCACTGTCAGTCAAAGTCAGAGGGTCTGACTGACCCGACTGAGTCACCGAATTGGCCGACTGAGGTTCTCTCAGTCCCATACAAAACCCTGCTGGGAGCGTGCCCCCCTGTGGGCTTTTTCCATCTGAAGCTCGACGTGGATCGACCTAAAAAGGATCTTCTGTCGTCTTACCTCCAGAAAAACAACGAAATCTGAACGAAACCGCCCGCGCTAACGAGGCTGACGGGGGCCGAATTCCTTTCACCAGTGTTCTTAAGCTTTGCTAGCGTAATCACTCCCTACTGCCCGCGCACTGTGCTTGGCAACTTAGATGGATCGCATCTGGGTCATTTCCAGGTCATTTTCCTCAGTTTTTGGACGGTAGCCTGACTGAGCCTCAGGTTGACTGATTCAGTCACAGTCAGGGGGGCTGAGCGACTGGGTCAGGGGTGGAGCCTGACTGAACCCAGCACTAGCGCCGACTCGGCGGCGACTCGGCGCCGAGTCGGCGGGTTCAAACGGTTGGCGGGCCCCTTTCAAAAGTTTGGACCCGGGTGACCATTCAGGTCTCGCCCGGGTCGCCCGGCCCCCTTCGAATTCCCCTGGGGCCCTGGGGCCTCAGGCCTGGCGGCCCTGGCGGCTGGCCCCGTCTCCAGCCAGCCTGGCAACGCCGGCCGGCGCCGCTGGCCGCAGTGGCCGGCGGCGCCGGCGCTGTACAGCCTGCTGGTCCATTATTTCTTCCTCGTGTTGATTTTAGCCTTTCAGCATTTTTTCGAACTCGGAATTCATTTTTATTTTTATTAGCCTTTCTCATTTTCAAGGCGTCGTGGGTTCGAAGTACAACGAAGCGGAAACAGCAGGAGCCAAACCCGGAAATCCGGGAGGTCGGTGTGACTCGTGTTAATTTCCGAAATATTAATTTTCTTCCAGCCATATATATGCATTCAGGTCTCGTCCCACTCGAAAGGCCCCGTGTTCAGCCAGCGTCGCCGGCCGGCGCCTGATCGTACTCCTCAGAGTCCTCACGCCGTGACCCTAAAGAGGCTCACACTGCCTCACATGTACAGTGACTGAGTGCTCAGCGGTAATTCGCCGGTAAATCATTGAATTCCGAGTGAATTGTCCGACTACCCCGGTGACCCAGACTACCCAGAACCCAGTACTGTAAAACGAGAAATGTCCGGCAGCACTTAATATTCAGCGCTTTTCGGCATTTCGGCATAGCCTCGCGGTGCCGAATATTTGAAACTGCCAGAATTGTGCAGATGTATGGCGAAAGATGGATCGATGTACCCGCCACTTAGGCGGACTGGCTGTGTTGCCGAAAATATGATGCCGATGAACCACAGTTTCGGCGCATTTTCGGACATTTCTCGTTTTACAGTACTTCCGAAAGTGAGCTCGAGCTCGAGATCCCATGCCATGATGGCGCCCGGCGCGGCCCGGCGGGCCAACCCGCTGAACTTCGGAACTTGCAGATCTATAGGCTAGATCCAGGCTCATCATCCAGCCTCCAGGTACTACTGATCATGAGACTCGCAGGCTAGTCGCAGCTGCAGGCTGAAGACTGAAGGGCAGTGAAGGCTCAGCGGCTGAAGGCCTGCATGCGCAGGCTGAGTCCCGCCGGGCCGCCTGAATTCAGTGCACGCCCAGGAAAATACCAGATCGAAAATCAGTGGATCGTGAAACTTTCAGGCTTTAGTGGGGCGGTAATTTTTGGGGGTACTGTATGAGGCCGCGTGACCCGCGTCCCCTCAGGAAATTAGTGGAGCCGGAAATTAGTGGACTGAGCTCAAAGTTTAGTCCACTAATTTCCGGCTCCACTAATTATCGGCGTCCAGTATTTTCCTGTAACACGGTAGTTTAGACTGTCTACAGTGTCTAGTACTTGTTTCCGAGCTCAACTCGCCGAGTCGCAAGACTCGCAACGTTAACAAAAAGTCGGCGTGAATAGCAGCCAGGCTGAGCTAGACTCTAGTGGAGGCTCTGAGAGCTCGCGCAGAGCTGCAAGCAGTTGCAACACGATGGCGCGCCCCGCTAAGGCAACCGATGCTCAGATCTCCGCCCTCCAAGACGCGCTCAATCGCACCTTCGACGCGCTCGGCCTCGGTGTTTTCGGCTCCAATGAAACCTTCGACGAGTGCGCGTGGACATTGTTCACTGAAGGCAAAATCGCCGATTCCCACGATTTCCAATGCGCGCCTTGCGACCGGCTTAAGGCGTGTGCAATTTCACCTCTGAATCGCTTATCTACAGTTGCAGCTCACAAATGATTATCGAACAGGATGATCTGTTGCACGCCAAGGCTTTTGTCGATTTCGCCGAGAACTCGCTCAAACTGAGTAGTATGAACACTCTCGATGGCGTCTCTGGGCTGGTCAACTATCTGCAGGCGGAGCTCACAAGCATGGGAGTGACACTCGCGGTGAGCTCGCCTTGTATACGTGACGCTCGTATACGTAAAGGCTGTACTACGTTGATCTTAAATGTATGCATGCACGTGGGTTGCAGGATATCAACAAGTTCGTGGACGCGAACTGCCCAGCAGCACCCCTGGATTCGCTCCGGAACTTTCAGATAGCTGTCGATGCCGCTCAGCTCGATTTGAAGACGCTTGACAGCAGCTTGGATGAGTTCGAGGACAGCCTGGTTCTGGTGGTGCGCCCTCCCATTCCTGTACATGTTCAGTACATGTACATACAGCAATCTAAATATCTAGAGTCGCCGCAGGACGACGAGGCGTATGCCGATATCGCCGAGATCGCCCATATGCAGATTGCCGACTCCGGACCCGATGCGATTGAATGCGACTTTTGATCGAGATCTAGAGTCGTACCCGAGCTGCTAGTTGCGGCCGCCATGGCCACGAGCTATGCGCTCAGTGCCCAGATTGTGGATTGTGAAATTTTGAATGCCTTGATTCTGCTGCTACAAGCTGTGCGCGCATGCGCGCTCTATATCGATATATCCGCATTATATCAAAAGAATGAATTGCTTCGAATTCTCGCTCGATCAATCCGGATGTCCGACGGTCTATAATTAATTTGAGAGCACCAACCTAGCATCGTAGAATATCTGATGCAGATCTGTCTGAGAGCATAGATATCTGAGCGAAAGTAGCTTATAATTAATAGAATCGGTGGGCGGGAGTGGAATTGAAGAGTCCCCATCCCCCTTCTGCCCCTTCCCCTTTGCCCGCCGCGCGAGATGCCGCGCCGATGCCGAGATGCCGAGCGAGATGGCCATGGCTGCCGGCCGGGCGGTGTGCGTCGGCCGCGGGCTCGGATGGTGCCGGGGAGGGAGAAGGGGGGGGGGGAGCGTCGCCCGCCGCCCCGCCGCCGCCTCGGGCTCGAAGCGCGTGCCGCATGCAACGCACTCCCACGCGCCGCCGCTCGCGTTCCAGTGCGCCACGCACAGCCCCTCCGCATGCGCTCGCCTCAGCGCGCGGAAGGGGTCGGAAGAGGACTGCGCACGTCGGGCGGAGCGGCGGGGCGGAGGGCGACGGCGACGGGCCCGAGAACGGGGCCGGGGCGAGCAGCGCCCCTGTGGTGCCGCGCGGGGCCCCCTCTGCGGGCCCCAGCGAGAGCGCGACGGCAGCCGAGAGCCGCCCGCCCGCCGCCGCCTCCCCGGGGGCCGGGCCACCCGCAGCTCCCCGAACGGTGCCTCCTCCGCCGCCACGCCACGCCCGCACGGGGGGTACGAGGGCGACCCAGAGCGCCTGGTCCGGCGCGCCGGCGGCGAAGGAGCAGTTGGGAGGGGAGGGGGAAGGGCAAGCGGCGCGGGGCCGCCGCATCCGGCGAGGGACAGAGAGGCGTCGGACCAGCGGGCGGAGGGGGCTGGGCGAGGGGAGGGGGGGGCGAGGGGGTGGGGTAGGGGCGACGGAGAAGCGGAGGGGCCCCGGGGCAGCGCGGCGCCGCCGTAGCTGACGCGCAGCGCGCAGAGGCCCGAGGGGAGGGGCGCGGGGGCCCGGGCCCGCGAGGGGCGGGCGGGCCCGCCGCCGTCGGCCTCAAGGGCGGCGGCGAGGGCCGAGGGGCCGGGGCTCGCCTCCGCCCCCGCCGCGTCCCGCGCGCCACACGATCGCGACGCCGAACGCGATCCGCTGAGATGCGAGTCAGCTTCCAAGCTGCCGAGGCCTCGGGCGCCTCCGCAAGGAACGCGGCGCTCCTCTCGACGCCGGGCCGGCCCGCTGCAGGCAGGGGCGTCAGGCGCGCGGCCGGGGGCGTCGGGTGCGAGGGGCAGACCCTCGAGCAGGACGGCGAATTCGATGGTCGAGTCGCGATCGGGTGTCGCGGCCCGGTGCCTTCCCGGGGGAAGGGGGCCGAGGGCGGCCGCGAAGACGCGGAGGTCGGCGCGCCGGCGGAGTAGTTGGCGACGCAGAGGAAGGAGACGGGGGTGCGGCCCCGCTGCCGGCGCTGAGGGTCGACCAGCTCCAGCCGGCGCCCTGCGGGGGGTCGGGAGGCGCGGCGAGAGGAGGGCCGAAACAATGCACGCGGAAGACGAGGGAGCAGGTGACGGTGAGGGGGACGGGGGGCGCCGGAGGGGACGGGGCCGGCGGGGCCGCTGAGGAGGTCCAGGGGTAGCCCGTAGTTGGGGGGCTACGCCTCTACGGCTTCGTCGTAAAACGCGCTTGCAGGGGCATGATCGATGAGAGGGGGATGGGAGAGGCAAGGATGGGGGCGGCTCGCCTCCGGCGACGATGAGGAAGTTCGTGGCGTTGACGGCGAAGGTGGTCCCCGCGCGGCTCGGGCTCGCGCGCGCGTCGCCCGTGCCGCGGATGGCGGCGGTGAGGCCCGCCCACGTCGCCCCGTCCGCCAGCGCTACGGCGCGTCAGCCGCGGCGTCGGCGGCGGAGAGGCGGGGCGGACAGCCAAGGGCAGCCTCGAGGTCGATGGGGGCCGCGAGAAGGCGCCGCCCGGGGAAGTCGACCGTCAGCAGCGACGTCGACCCGACCGCGTGGTACGTCACCGCCATCTTTCTTGTGAAAATTAATTCAGATTTAGATCGTTCGGAATCCAGACAAACGAAGTGGAGCGCAGGCTCCAACAGACAATCTAGATCTAGAGCTGACTCCGACCGGCGCAGGCGGACTGTCTCGCCTCCGACGCCTCCGCCGCCCGCGCCCACCCCTTCGCCCCCTTCGCCCCCCTCTTCTTCCTCGCCGGCGACATAGATGTGCACGCGGTGGGCCATGGCCACGGTCACGGCCGGGAGCCGGCCCCGGCCGCGGCGGTGGCGGCGGCGGAGCTGCTCGAGGCGGCGGCGCGCGTCTGCGCGCGGTGGGGCGACGGGGTCCGACTTTACCCCCCCCCCCCACCCCCCCCCCCCTCCCGGCCCGTGTGCTCATACGAGCGTCGCGCGTAGGCGGATGGCCTCGTCGTCTTTGTCGAGGCCTCGCCTACAGCGTCCGCCGCGTCCGCGGCGGTGCCGGCGGCGGCGGAGCCGGCGCGGCTGCGGCGCGCGAGCGCTTCCTCGCCGTGGCGGCCCTCGGCGGCTGGGCCGGCCTCGAATTCGAGGCGGCGGCGCCCGCCCCGCGCCGCCCGCGCGACTGCGCCCTCGGCCTCCTCTTCGCCGCCTTTCACACCGGTCCCGAGGCGAGCGGCGAGGAGCTTAAGCTTAAGGGGGCACGACCGCGAGGGCGGGAGCCGCCGGGGGCGGGCCGGGGGCGGGGCGGGGGGCGCTGCTGGCGGGGGCAGAGCGCTGGTTCGCGATCGGGCTCTATGGTGACGCTCTCGGCGCCCGCATCGCCCGCGAGGCCGCCCGCCTCTGACGCACCAGGCGTCAGAGTAGAATATCTTTCAGAATTAAGTTGCGGTATAATTATTCAATTAATATTGCAGTAGAATATTTTTTTTTTTGAGAGACTACGGTGGGGCGAACCCCCCGTAGGTAGTGATATTAAAGACAACAAAGCAATCACAAATCAAAGATACAGTAAACTAGCACAAAATATATACAGAATCAAGAGGGATCACGAGAAAGGACACGATCAGAAGAACGCAAAAGATAAGGAGAACGAGCACGAGGAGAAGGAGTAGAAGAGCTCAAGGGCGTCGATGCAGAAGTAGAATATTAAGCCGCGCTTCTCTCAATTTCTTCATTCCGTTCATAGGCCGCGGGCCGGTCCGTTCATATTAATGCTTCCGATCCTGGATTATGTACCGTAGTACAGCGTTGCCGCAGCGCTTACAATATGTTAATATAATTGTCTGCACGAAGCTGAACAGGCCACGAAAAGCAGGCCTAGGATCGGGGCTCCGTGATTTGGTTACGCCCGACGTCCCGCGTCGTCCGCGCCGCTGCCCCCGCCGCTGCCGCCCCCTCGTCCTCCTCCGCGGCCGGTTCGCCGCCGCGACACCGCCTCGAGGTAGTCCTGCCGCAGTGCACGGATCCGATCAGGGGCGCGCCGCCTCCGGGATATAATAGTAACGGCCCCCCGGGCCCAGTGGCTGATCAGCGAACTTGTGATCGGGCTTTAAGATTTTCGAAGGACCGTTGGACACATGTACGATTCATGGTCGTGCCACGGTGATCATGATCATGAGATTGCGATCGGGGCCTGACCTGGAGGGCGGGGAGGGGCCGGGGCCGGGGCGGGCCGGCCCCCTCGGCGGCCGCCCGGCGGATGAGGCGGCCCGCGAAGGCCCGCTCCGCCGCCACGCACGCTGCGCGAGACGCCACAATTTAATATTATAATATATATTGAAGGCTCGCCGCGAGGGCCTATGTCCTAAGCTAAGCTCATCATTCAGTCTAAGCTTTGGGCTCGAGCGAAATTAGAATCAAGCTTATATTTAATTTAGGCCTCTTGAACATGTTTAGGCTGCGGGCGCAGGCCCGCTAACTGTGGGCGCGCACCGTCTCGGATGTCGCGGCCGGCGAGGCCCTCCGAGGCGGCCGCGAGGGCCGCCAGGTCCCCCTCCGGCAGCTGCGCCGGCGAGAGCGAGAGGCTGATCACGATCACGAGCCACGCGCGCGGGCCGGGGGCAGTCGCAAGCTTAAGATTAAGAGGAGAGGCGAGTAGAGGAGCAGTGTTCAATGCTAGCTCGCTGCGCGCTCTAGATCCGAGCACCGTCAATTTAAACGCGAACTCGAACCTGGCGGGCGTAGGCGGCGAAGATGGCGGCGCGGGCGGCGGCGTCGGGCAGCCCGAAGTGAACGACCAGGTCGAAGCGGCTGCCGCGCGGTGCAAGGAATCAAATTAGCTGAAGGTCTGCGATGTACTAGCTACAGATCGAACTGCGAAAAAGATGCTGATAATTTATTATAAAGGAGGAGATCGAAGCCGTCCGCGATCGTCACCTGAGGCCTGGGGGCGCGGGCGGCTCGGGCTCACCTGAGGAGGGCGGCGTCGATGTCCCCCCGCCGGTTCGTGGCTCCCACCAGCACCACCCTGGGGGGAGGGGAGGGGAGGGGGGGGGGAGGGGGAGAAAGGGGTAGGGGTAATCAGGAGGGGGGAGCGAGGGCGCTGGCGCTGGCGGAAATTAATTATAATGGCGGGGGGCCCGCTCGCCGCCTGCGCTGCTGCGAGTCGCGATGGTCCGCAGGGGCGCCGGACCCTCCGGAGCCGCCGGCCGCGGGCGCCGCGCCGCCTTCGGACTCTGTTCGCGAAAGTAAGAAGTGTCGCCGCCGTCGCCGCCGTCGCCGTCGTCGTCAGCGGGCAGGAAATTCGATTTCGGAGCCGCAAATACAGAGTTCAAGGGTCCGCCGGGCCGGGGCTGGTGCACGTGGCTGGGGCCAAAGAAACGCACCGAACCCGTCGATGTGCCGCAGCAGAATCGACATGACGCGCGTAGAGGCCTCATGGACGCCTGGGGGGGGTATAAGAGCATATCGGATGAGGGAGAGGGAAAGGGAGTTTAATCGGTACCCCGAACGGAGTCCCGCGAGGGGGCCAGCGCGTCGACCTCGTCCACGAACAGCAGAACGCTCGGCGCCAGCTGCGCATGCCCCGGATCGCGGGGGTTACTGGATATCGATTGCGGGGGGCGCGGGGCGGGAGGGGGTACACGCGCCTTTCGGCACAGGGAGAAGACGCGACTCAGTTCCCGCTCGCTCTCTCCGTACCTAAATGGGGTACGACTGTCAAGTAGCCTGACATCGATACGGGAGGGGCCGCTGGGGGCCGGGGTACCACTTGCTGACGATGGATTCGAGCGGCAGGTACACCAGCGGCGCCTGTACATGTGCGGGTACGCAGAGGGCGGGGTACGTCGTAAATGGGACGTGAAAGGAAGCGATAAAGAGGGGTACAGGTGCCCGCACGTCGCACTGGGCCGCGAGGATGCGCGCGGTCGTCGTCTTGCCCGTCCCTGTACACGTGAGGCTTCAGATTCTTTAGATTGAGATTTAGATTGAGACTAGATTAGCAGATTTAGATTATTCAGCTTTAGATTTAGAACGAGCCGAGGGCGCCGCAGACCGGCGCGCGGTGCGGGGCAGCTATGACGCGTCATATTTCATTTATTTATGTATATGCCGCCTCGAACGGGGCGGGACGAGGCGGGGAGGGATTCGAGGGGGTGGAGATGTAAATATAAGAGAGGGGGTACCGGGTGGCCCCTCGAATAGGATGGCGCGGGGTACGCTGCGCTCCGGACGCTTGCGCGTGCCCTCCACGATCTGAAGGTGAATCAAATTAAAAGCGATGGGCCTCGACCAGAGCTCGAGGAGAGTGGGATATATATAGGCGCGGGGTACAGCGCACGTCCTCGAAGACGGAGGGGTACCTGAACGACAGAACCACCGCGTCCTCTATCTCCTGGAGGGGCGGAGGTACCGGTGTGGGGCGCGCGGGGCTCGCGCGGGGTACGTGTATAAATCCGAAGTCGCGGACCTGCTTAACGCTCTCGTACCCGGCCAGGCAAGCCCAGTCCAGGCCTAGGCTCGCCGCGGGGGTAGAGGTGCTGCCGCCCCGGGCCCCCTCTGCCGCTTAAGGCGCCCGAAAGACCAGAAAACCACTTCAGTCATAATATTAAATATTGGGCCCGCGCGTCGAGTTGTGGAGGGGTACGCTTCACCGTCAGCCCCATCGCCTCGAGCTTTCTCTCCGCATCGACGGATTCGCTGTCCAGCCGAGCGCTAGCTATAGCCTCCTCGGAGCTCCGCGAGGGCGCGCCCGGACTCGAAGCGGGGCTTTCCCGCTCCTTCGCGATCACGATCGGAGCCTGCGAGCGAAGAAGCGTGCACGTCCCTGTTATCCCTGCGCTGCCAAGGGGGAACAGAGCCGAAGGGGGGTACGCCGCACGACTTTGGGGGACGGGACTTTTGGGGGCGGGACGATACTCTCTAGCGCCAATTGCAAATTCTCTGCGCACGGGCCCGAGTGAGGGCCGTCCGGGCTTGAAATCAAATGTTGTAATTTATAAGCCGCAGAGAATTCGGTCTCACCGATGGCGCCGTCCGGATCGACTTTCTTTCCGAAGGCCCTGCCGATCAGATCCGCCGAGCTCGAGCTCCCGAGGCGACCGCGGCCCTAGAGAGGGCGGTTGGCGCAAATTTAATGTCAAATAAAAGGCCATGCGGGGGCGGGCCGGGGGCGGCTGGGCGGGCGCGCGCACACTCCCACGCCGTGGAGGGCGTCGTACATCGCCGTCACGAGGTCGAGCTCACGGGACCCCGCACGAGGCCGCCCCTCCGCCCCCTCCGGTTCCTCCCCTGGCCCCAATCAACCCACAAATGTCGGACCCCCCGTCCACCCCGACTACCACCATGGCTTCGGCCCCCCCCTCGGCTTCGGCCACCGCGCCGGCTTCGGCCCCTCCCTTGGCTTCGGCCACTCCATCGGCCTCGGCCACCCCCCTGGCTTCGGCCATCCCTCCTACTCCGACCGACCCTTCCCGACCCCTTGCGACCCGCCTCGTCTCCGCACTCCCCGCTCTCTGCGCCGCCTGCCAGTGCCCACGCTCGCTCCACACTGCCGTCCCGGCACCTCTCCCCGCCCTGCCCCGCATCCGCTGCCCACCCCCTACCGCTGCCTCCGCACACTCCCTCTCCTTCCTCATATCTTCCTCCTACCACCTTCTTCACCTTGACAAAACAGGACACCGTTTAATCGGGGTCCTGGGGCGCAGGTGAGGAGGAGGGAGGCGGCTGAGTGAGGAGGAGGAGGGACGGCGGAGCGGCGGCACGGGAGGGCGGCGGACTGCGAGACATTTCACTTCCAGGGCTCATGAGGGATGGAGGAGTTGATCAAGGGGTGGGCGCGCGGGTCTGGTTACGGCTATCACCGAAAACCATGGCTCCCCCACTCAGGCGAACCTCCCATTGTTCTCTGCGCGCGCCTCGCGATCGCGATAGCGGCAAATTTATAATTAAAGCTGGCGATCAGCAGTCCGATATATACGTGCTTATAATTAGATCGTATCTTTAATTTAGCTTCTCTGCCTCCATGCATATGGCCGCGCCAGCAGCAAAACGGGGCACTTGCGCACCAGTTCTCAGATAGACGGAGACGCTCTTGGAGCCGGCCGTACGCACTCTGATCCAGAGGGCGAGCTCGCGGGCGCCTCTGCCGCCGCCGCCCCAGCCGCCCCCACCGCCGAACTTGAGTTTGACGCTCGACTCTGTGATGCTTGCTGTCCAGCCTGCGCAGCGTGGCGCAGGTTTGCATTTGATCATGAGATATATATGTATCGATCTATAGCTAGATCTAGATCTCGAGTTGAACGCTGCGGCGCGAGCTCGTGCACGCACCGCCAATTGCGGCGCCGATCTGGCTCGCGGACAGCGCCAACTCAGCGAGGAACCGTGGGACATCCGCCTCGCGCATGTCGATATCCCCATAATTAAGTGAGCAATCGCAAAGGAAGTGGACGGTGGCGACGCTCCCCCCGAAGCTGCTGGACTCCACTCCAGCGTCGATTGAGGTGGCCTTTCCTGCACAGGTGCACATGCGCGAGCGCGCGCGCGTCAGTCGAGCGGCATGCGCAAGCGGAGCTCTAGATCTAGATCTACGCACCTCTTTTGGCGGCGACGGCGTCCGCGTGCTGCTTGAGCCTGCGCTTCACCTCCGCGATCGAGAGCTCGCGATCCGACTCGGCGTCATCGGCGGCAGCTTCCGCCGCACACGTCTCGAAGAGCAGGAGCGCCGAGCCGGCTGCGGCGAGCAGGAGCGCCGAACCGGCTCCCAGGGTCGACGTCTGCGGACGCGCCCCGCCGCGCCGCCACTCTCTCCTGTATACGTAGGACACGGGAGTGGCCGCGCACGCGCGCAAGGCTGCGGGCGGATGACGGAGGCGCCTGATTGCCCGGGCGAGCATCAGCGCGAGTACTAGTTTGCACCGGTACCCCTCCTGGAACTGCATTCCAACTGCGCCGGGCCGGCCGCTGCGGCGCTGCAGCTGGGCTCGGATATCGATCCGGATCCCGGAGGCTATGGCCCATGGGAGAGCTCCGGGAGGCTAGGGGATCCGGAGGCTTTTTTCTAAATAAATTGCGCTCGCAAGCCCCAGCTGCAGGCTGCAGCTCGAGGCATCAGCTGCAGCCGATTCAGCGCTAGCTAGCAGCTTGGAAGGCGAGACGTTTTCGGACAATTCGCTCTCGCATGCACTTGCGACCGGAGCCGGGCCAGGGCCGGCATAGTGGAATTCGAAGAACACGCGACTTTTTCGAAAAGCGAGGAAGCTAATGAAGACCGGACTCAGGGAGACAGGGAGAGAGGGCGGGGGAGGCCGGGGCCGGCGCCGGGCGCTCAGTCGGGGCCGCGGAGGGCGTACACGAGGTCGCCCGCGCCGCCCTCCGGCCCCCGCTCAGCGGAGCTCGAAGACGTCCTAAGAGAGTAGAAGGCCGCCACTCCGCCCAGGTACTAGTAGCAGGGCCACTCCCCGTAGGGCCTCGACCCTTGTCTCCGCTCAGTCGGGGCCGCGGAGGCCGTAGACGAGCATAGTGGAATTCGAAGAACACGCGAATTTTTCGAAAAGCGAGGAAGCTAATGAAGACCGGAGACAGGGAGAGAGGGCGGGGGAAGCCGGGGCCGGGCCCCGGGCGCTCAGTCGGGGCCGCGGAGGGCGTAGACGAGATCGCCCGCGCGGAGCGCCGTGCGCCCCGCCGGGTTGCAGAAGACGAACCGCGCCTCGTCCCGCACCTAGGAGGGCGGCCGCGAGGTGAGGGGGGTACCGTCGAAAGGGGGGGTGTGTGGAGGGGAGCTCTTCGATGGAAACGGAAGGGGGGTCCCTAGAAGGAAGCGTACGGCTCGCCGGGAGGGGCTGGCGGGCCCGCGCGTTCAATTCAAAGGTGGCCCCCCCCCGGGTCTCGCGATCGCCTACCCCAGCGCCCTAAGCTCAAGGCCAGACACAAGGCCCGCGGCGCTCTCAGTGTATCTCTGACTTAGATCCGCTCAGGCTCAAGGCTCAGTTAGACTTCGGCTAAAGTTGGACTCAGGCTAAAGCCCCGCGGCGGTCTAGAACAGTGCAGGGCCGGGCGGGAGCAGGGCACCGAGAAGCCGCCGCCGGCGCCGCCGGAGCCGACGGCGGGCCCCCGGCGCATGGCGGAGCGGTAGAGGCCGAGCGGGAGGAGGCCGCTGGCCAGCAGCTCGAGAAAGAGGTCCTCGTAGGGGGCGCCCTGCGCGGGTCGAACCTCAGATCGATGCGGGGGGGATGCAGGGCGGAGGGCAATCTCGGATAGGAAGCAGCTTAAGTACGAAAGTACGAGGATTGGGGATGGATTGAATTTAGAGCGGGGGCGTGTTGGGGGGGGGGGGGGGGGGGGGGGGGGGGGGGCGTGGGGGTGGACCATGAGGCGGGCGGGTACGCGGTAGAGTGCGATGGAGGGCGGGCCGGACGGGCGGTGCTCCCCAGCGTCCAGCAGCCTCTCCACGATCCGCACCACGTTGTACCTTAACATTAAGGTTTGAATTAGTTAGGGCGCAAGGTGGTTTCAAATTAAAAAGCACCCGAGAAAGTAGGCCTGGCATAGGATGGACTCGAGGAAGTTGCGGCAGAGGGCGGCGCCGGTGGCGAAGGCGGGGCGCATGCGCGCGTTCCCCGCCACTGCCTCCGCCACCAGCGAGCCGCCCATCACCTGCGCGGGCGGGGGCGGGGGCGGGGGGGTGTTCGTAAGTGGTTGGAGAGGAGAGGATTGGGAGCCGGGTCCCTTGCAGGCGCGGGAACGGTAGGAGCAGGGGCGGGTGCCGGGGGGATATCCTCAGGAGCGCCCCCTATCATCTAGATCCCTTACCATCTAGATCCCCTATCGTTGCTAGATCGCCTCATCGCCTCAAAATAAGGGATTAAAATAGATAGCTCTAGGGGATCTAGGAATAGATAAATCTACGGGATCTGAATCTAGATCTAGATCTAGATAGATAGCCGCCGGCACCTCGGCGTCGGCGGGGGCGAGGGCCGGGGGCTTCCTCAGGAGCGCGCGGTCGGATCTCGATCCCCTCCTAGATTTCTTCCCATCTACGCCAGATCCCTTAGGCACCTCGGTGTCGGCGGGGGTGAGGGCGGGCGGCATGCGGAGGAGCGTCCGGTCTGAGACGAGCTCGACGAGGACGCGGGCGGGGTCCGGCAGCGACGCCGAGGCGATCAGGTACGAGAGCACGGCCTGGCTCTCCGGCGCCTGCAGCGACGCCTGCCCGCGGGTTCAGAGGGGGGGGGGGGGGAGGGGTGGGGGGGGGGGTGGAGGTGGGGGTGGGTGGGCAAGGTGGGTGGGTGGGTGGGGTCTTAGACGCTTTGCTTTGTTTGGAAAGAGAAGATACTCCAGAGAGAGACCGAGGCGGGGCTAGCGCTCTCGAATCGAATCGAGTCGATATATGCCTCCGGCGGATTCACTCTTGAGAGTTCTCCGAGCGTCCCGCGAGGGGCTTAGCGGCCTGGCCTAGAGACGCTTTGCTTTGTTTGGAATGAGAAGATACTCCAGAGGGAGACCGAGGCGGGGCTAGCGCTCTCGCGAGAGGCTGGAAGAAAGTCTGCCGCGCTGCGCTGCGCTGCGCTGCGCCGTGCTGCGCCGAGGCGACGACGGAGGGGCGGGGCAGGCTCCGTATCCGAGACGCTCTGGTTTGGAGAGGGAAGGCCTAGAGGACACGAGCTAAGAGGAGGGGCGGGCGGGCGGACCTCGACGGCTGCGACGGCGTTCGCGTCCGTCGCGGTGGATCGGACAAGGACAGCGGCGGCGCGGGCGCCGCCGGCCCGTAGCAAGTCGTCGCCGCGCGTGCCCGAGCCCTCCACGTACCTGAAAGGATCTTCGTCAGCGACAACAACATGTACACCCACAAGGAGTTTCAGTGGATAGGCTCTGTTTCTTCATCTCTCCGGCAGATAAACTCAAGGGCCGGGCGGGAGCTCCGCGACGTACCATAGCGCCCGGTCTGCCCGCATCAGCCGCAGGACCGAAGCCGAGGGCGGGCCCTTCGCCAGCACCTGAGGCGGGGCAGAGGCTCAGAAGCGAGAAAGGGATGAGGAGGGGGAGGGTGGGTACCGCAACCACGCGGCCCTTCTCCCGCCTCATGCTCCTGAGAAGCCTCCGGAGGCCGCTGCGGCGGAGTCGGACGGCGAGGTTGGGGGGAAGAGAAGGGACCTGGGGTACCGGAGTCTGCCCGTGACCAAGAAGTGGTCGCGGATGAACGACGGCAGCTCCCCGTTGGGCCTGAGGAGGGTACGCTCCTCGGTGGTACGCTCCTTCTCCGCTTCGTCTTGCTCCTCCTTCTCCAGTCCAAAGGGGTGGTACGGCTCCCAGTCGCCCAGCGCCGCCGCCGCCGCCTCGGGGCCCACCGCCACCTGCAGGCGTACCCCCGCCAGCTCCGTCCCCCCCTCCGACCGCCCGTTTGCGTGCCCGTTCGCCTGCGCGTCCGAGGCCGCCACAGCCGAACCGACGGTACCCCCCGCGAAGATCTCCCCCGTAGGCGATGCCGCCGCTTGCCTCGGGTCCTCCTCTGCGGGGGGTACGCCGCTCAGTGGCGACCCGAATACAGGCAACGCGAACGCGTCGCGGACCGCGGAGGGAGCGGCGGCGGTTGAGGGCGCGCAGGCGAGCTGTGAGCGGGCGGGAGGGCGGCGTGAGGGGCGGACGAGCAAGCAAGGCGAGAAAGCAGGGTGGAAAGCAGGGCGCGCCTACGCCCGAGGACACGAAGGCGTTCTTGGTGCCGTGGAGCGATTCCTCCGCAGTAGCATCGGAGAGACGCTGCGCCGCCGCCTCCGACGTTGCTGCGCCGAAAACCGGGCGGCTCAGCTGAGCCGAGGGGCACGTCATCGCTGCGGCGAAAGCGTTCGGCGCGCACCGATGACGTAGGCGGCGTCACCAGCGGAGACGACTTGGCGGCTGGGCCCGACGTGGATCGGAATCTCCACTCCCGCCCGCGCCGCGGCGATGCCGGCGCGGATGCTCTCCTGGTTGGGCCCGAACGAGCAGGAGCGCCGGGCGGCGAGGTTGGCCCCGGATCCCGAGCGTGGCACGCGGTCGTAGAGCGTGTTCTCGAAGGAGCTCCGGCCCCGATCCGACGAGGCGCGCCGGCGGAAGTCCATGGAGGAGCGCCCGGCCCCGGGCGAGCCCGGATCCATGTGGATGGATGCCTGCACGGCCAGCAACAGCACACCGAACTCCACATGCGCTTTCTGCGGGCCGGGCCGAGATGAGGGGGGTAGAGGGGGAAGAAGCGCGGGGCACGGCGCGCCGCACCGCCGCGGCCTCGATGACGGTGTACCCTTCGAAAGCCGAGCCCAGGGGTACGCAGTAGATTGATTGGGCGTACCCGTAGTCGTACTCGGCGATCCAGGATTCGTTGTACGGGGGCGCCTCCTCCCAGGGCCCGTCCCAGTCGCCCCCCTTGCGCTGCGGAGGGGTACGGCGATCAGAGAGGACGGGGGAGGAACCGCGCGGGGGGTACAGCGCACGGAAGCGTCCTCGAAGAGGGCGCGGACGGCGGGGGGGAAGGCGCGGCGGGGGGAGAAGGCGGGGGCGTGCGGGGGCATGCGGCCGTGGACGCAGAGGATGTTGAGGATGAGGGTGGAGAGGCCGCGGCAGGAGAGGGAGCGCGCGAGGAGCGAGGCGTGCAGGTGCCTCGTGGACAGCGCGAGCGAGGCGACTTCTCGGACGAGGGGGGTAAGGGATTCCCGCCGGAGGAGGCAGAGCATGACGGGCAGCTCGGCCGACTCCTCCCGCAGCGCTAGGGCACGCATGATGTTGCCCCCGTCCTCGTCCGCCGCCGAGGGCGCCCAATCGTCCGCCAGCAGAACCACTGCGCCGAAACCGGTGGACCAGGGGAGGGAGGGAGGGGGGGCGCAGCCAGGGGGTACAGTGCGGACCGGACTCTGCGTGGGATACTTTGGCGCGGCCGCGGTCTTGCCGGGATAGAATGGATCCGCGGAGGTAGACGAGGAGCGAGGCGTAGCGTGCGGACTGGACCAGCGCCTTAAGCTTAGGCTCCGGATCTGCGGGGCGGAGGATGACGACCACACGGCGGTCCACGCCGTGCGCCTGCGGGGGTACAGCGTTTAGAGAGGAGGGGGGGAACGAAGACGAAGACAGGGGGTACGCGCCGCGGTGAAGAACTCGTTGAGGAAGGAGAGGATGACGTCCGCCGAGGCCGAGCCTGGGGGTACCGGGTTGACGTTTGGGGAGGAAGGGGTGGGGGAGGGCTTGGATAGTAGCCGCCTCACCGCCGAGGACGATGAAGGGGGTACGGGAGAGGGCGTAAGAACCGCCGTACCCTGCGGTCGGGCTCGCAGGGTGCGGGAGAGGGTGGAGGGGACGGCGGGAGGGGGGTACGGGATTCTTCTCGCATCGCGGCGAGGACGCGGGAAGTCTGCGCCGGAATGACGAGCAGCCCGACCACCTGGGGGTACGTGAGGGGCGGGAAAGGGTACGGGAGCGGCGCGAGAGGGGTACGTACGATGAGAACGACGACGAGGAGGCGCGCGTCCGCGACAGGCGCCACGTCGCTGAGAAAAGAAGGGTTGGCGGGGGATGGGAAGGGCCGGGGGAGGGCCCTAGCACCCGTATCCGAGGGTTGCGATCGTCACGACAACAACTGAAAGGCAGTGCGTCAGATCTAGACAGAGGGAGGGCGTGTTGTACCCGGGACGATACTGGAGGGAGGGGTGCACGGTACGCACAGTACACAAAGTCGTGGAACCGGAGAAGCTCGTGGTCCTCTGCGGGCGGAGCGGGGCAGGGCGGGGCAGGCCCGAACGGTTCACTCAGTTCAAGAACTAAAGAGAAGAAGGAAGACGGGCGGTGCTCGCGTTTTGCGTTGTCGAAAAAGACCGAGCCGGGCTCGGAGTTGGACGCCCAGAACTCCAGGATACCTGCGCCGAAAAGGGCGTATATACTGAGAAAGCCGAAAGGCGAGACAGCGCGAGGGAACCTCCAAGCGGCTGTCTTTGGACCGGCAGGGAGAAGGGGACAAGAGCCTTAAGGGAGTGGGGATGACGGGGGCTATCGGCGATCGATCTTATCGATTTATCTATGACCGCTCTGGGCAGCGGGTACAGAGAAGCGCCGGCAAACGGTTCATATTCCTTCCACCCGCTGGCTTCGGGCGGGGTATAGGAGGATGGCCGGGGGGCAGGGGTACAACGCACCGGCGGAGACGAAGACGAGGGCTATGATGGAGATGACCATGGAGAGGACGGAGCGCGCCACGTCCCGCATCCCCAGAGAGAGCGTCTGCCGCGGCGGGGCGGGGCGTGAGGGGGCGGTGGAGGAAGGGGCGGGGCGGGGCAGGACGAGACGGGTAAAGCTGAGGAGGGGCGGGCAGGCGGGCGCTGCTCTAACAAGACGGTAAGCAGGGGGGACGGGAGTAGAGAAGGGGGGGGGGGGGGGGGGGGGGGGCGCGGCTGCGGGGGAAGCAAGAGGGGCTATTTCAAACAAGGCCGAAGGAAGGGAGGGAGAGGGAACCGCGAAGAGGCGGGGAGGGAGGGAGCCGGGGGGGGGGGGGGGGGGGGGGAGGGGCGGTCGAGGAGGGGCAGGCTGCAAAGCCATGCTAAAGCCATGCTACAGCAGAGAGAAAAAGCGAATGCAGGGCTCGAAATGTCGACAAGGAAGGAGGTCAGGGGGCGGGAGGGGGGGCAGGGAGACGGGGGGGCGGGGTCCGACCCCCGCAGACGGGGGTATAGAGCGAATGGGGCGCCTAGCGAGGGCCAAAGAGAGGGAAGGGCGAGGGGAGGGGTACCGACCTGGACGGACGTGACGATCCGCACCGCGCGGAAGACCAGGAAGACGGAGACGTAGTACCCTTCCCTGCGCGAATCGGGAGGAAATCGGCTGGAATTGAGGGGCTCTGGGAGCGGGGCCGGGGGCGGGGTGTTCGGGGAGAGAAGAGGAGAAGGGGGACCGGGGAGAGGGAAGGGGGAGGGGGGGCCAAAGGGGGGGGGGGGGGGGGTGGAGCTGGGCGGGAGCTGCGGACCGCACGCCGGAGAACTGGAGGATGAGGCCAACCATGGGGAGGACGCCTGCAGGGGGTATGAAGCTCGCAGGGGGGGCAAAGGGGGCGTACGGCACCTGCGAAGAAGTCGGCAATGCCGATGGGGCTGATTACGTAGCGGATGCGCTCTTCAGCGATCACGAAGACGCGAACGAAGAATTCAAGGCAGAAGAAGACGGAGAAGAAGACCTCCGAGACAAACAGGCCGCCCCCGGAGTCTGCGGCGCGGGGCGTCGATTTGGGCGGCCGGCGGGCAGCGCGGCGGGCGGGGCACGGGCGCCGGGGCGCGCACCGGACGTGTAGGTTCGGATGATGTAAAATGCGCACGAGAGCGTTCCGAGCAGAACAGAAAGCCAGTCGTGGATGTTCAGTCTGCGGTCGGCGCGTGTGAGAGTGGGCGCGGCAACGAGGACGCCGTAGCGCTCTAAAGTCGACTGTGCCCCACGGAGCTTCAAATTGATCAGGCAGGGCTCTCGAAGTTAACGACCCCCGCAAGGCGGCGGCCAACGCTCGTTTAGCTAAGCGAGTGTTCGAGGGGCGGGGTTACACGCGCGAGAGACGCCTGTCATACTTAAGCAGGTTGTTACTGAGGGCACGCGTGCAGAGACAGGAAGCGCGGGCGGCACATTGGAGGCCCGATCTTTCAAGAAAGCTGGTTGCGTACGTGCGCAGCGCACCGATTGGAAAGGAAGAGCAGGATGAAGAGCCTCTGGACAAAACCGAGCTTTCGCTTGATCGCCTTGCCACCGGAGCCCGGGGCCGAGCTCCCGAACCCCGGAGAGGCAAGCGCCGTGCGGGCCATTCTGATCTTTGGTCGGGCGCCGACTGCTGTGCAAGACAAGGACTACTGCTCACTGGCAGCTGCGCGCACAGCTCATGAGCTATGACCGGCAGCCGATCGACTGCCGATCCACTCGCGACTGCTCAGGAATGCTGTGCTTTCTTGCTACCGAAGTGGTTTTCGCATCTCCTCGAAGGCGCGGCTGGCTGGGCGAAGCGCAGGTTGCTCTCGTCGGGGGTACAGAGCTTCCAGCACACGCCAGGCGAGTCTGAGGCGACCCCGCAGTCCGCAGCAGACGAGCCCGCAACCCCAGAGCCCGCAAATCGCAGCAGGCGCGTTATGGGCTGCCGTTATTCGAAGCATGGAGCTCGAGCAGCTCGCCCCGCACCGGGCGCCACGTCGCTCAATCCCTTTAACTCCGATCTGGCGCTTGCGCTGAAGGAGGGACAACTCCTGCAAGGCGATGCGCATGCCCATAAACCGGAAAAGGGGAAAGGTTCGACAGCGCGTTCACTTCAACAGCTGCAGCGCTGACACGTCGCCGGGGCGCCTTCCCGATCCCCCTTGCGCAGAGAAGTTAAAGAAGTCGATCTTCCACGCTTGCAAGCAGCCCGCGTGAGCGTGTCTTCTCTCTTTTCCAGGGCCAGCTCGAGCTCCGTACGTACGCGTCCGCGTACGTGCGCGTTCGCAGGGTTTCCGGAGTGGAGAGCCCGTCCGTGGCTGCAGGTGCGCAGTCGTGCTCTCTTCTCGCGCAGAATCGTCACATATATCGAGCCCGCCCGCGTGGCAGAGATCAAATCCGCAGCTGCAAGGATTCCTCGGGAGGACCGCGCGGAGTTCCGGGCGATGCTCGAAGAGGCTGATCGTGCTGTTTCTATGCCCGCGGAGGAGGACGCTGCTGCGAAGGAGGCCCGAGCGCGGGTGCTCTGCGGCGACTTGTCGGGCCCGAAGCCGACCGCAGCTCGGCGCGTTCTTCGCGTCTTCTTCTCCTCTACGGTGCTCGCCACGCTTTCCCCGCCCTACAGTCCCGCCGCTGACGCCTTCCGTTGCTTTCCGATAGTTCAGCGGTGCGATCAATTTGCAATCGATCGCCCTCAGCGGGGCGAGCGCCCTGCAAACCGCGCGCGCGCAGACATGGAGAGCGAGCGCAACGACCTGCTAGAGGACGTCTTCTCGTACCTCTCGACGCTCGCCCGCCGCCTCGGCCTCAGCTGGCAGGCCGTCGACATGTGCGGGCCCCGCGTCGCCCTCGCGTCTCGCCGCTGCGCCCTTGCTAATGTTTACTTGTCTGTGCGCGCGTGAGCAGGCGCTGGGGAGTTTCCAGCGAGTCTGTGGACGGTGCCTTGCCCCTCGGCGCGTTTGGCGTCCCGCTCTTCCCAGATGCAGAGCGCCCCCTCCGCAGACCACGACGTTACGGACATCTGCATCGACGAGGTCCTCCGCTGCGCGGCCGAGTCCGCAGGCGCGTCCGCCCCTGCATCGATACCGGCCCGCGCTGCCGGTCGGCTCGCCGGCCCGTGACCCGCGCGCGCAGGCCCGGCCTTCGTCTTCTTCGCGGGGGACAAGTACGGATACCGGCCGCTGCCGGCCCGCGTCCCCGCAGCCGAGTTCGAGGTGCTCCTGGCCCGCGCGGAGGAGCAGGGGGTACCCCCCGAGGACCTCGCCCTCTGCCGCAAGTGGTGAGCGCCATGTACCCCCCTTTTTCTTTCCTCCTTCACCCCTTATCCCCCTCGTCCCCTCCCTCTCCTTCTGCCCGCCGACCCGCCCACAGGTACGCGAGGGACGACAACGCGGTACCCCCCGCCTACGCGCTCTGGCGGATCTCGTCCCTCCTGCCCGGCGCCCTCTCTCCGGACCGGGCGACACGCGAGGCCGTGCGCTCGTTCGATTTCTTGCGGCACGCGGGCGCCGACCCCTCTTGATCTTTGCGGTCAGGCGGAGCGGGAGTGGGCCGAGGCGAGCGAGCGCATGGCGGCGGCGCTGCGCGGGGCGTGCGGGGCGCTGCCTGACGAGGAGGCGCGGCGCAAGTACACCGTCAGCGTGACGGAGCTCGAGGTCGACGCCGCCCTGCGCGCCCTCCGCGCTGCCGACCGCGACGACGCTTTCTTTGCCGTCCGGTCTGCATTGCCTCCGGTCCCGTCGCGCCGCCCCGGCTGACGGCGCTCGCGCGCGCGTCTCGCCAGGCGCCGCATCGAGGGAGTCGAGGGCCTTGCAAGGGCGATCGCCGGCGGCGGCGGCGCCCAGGCGGCCGCCTCGCCGCGCTTCGCCGACGTCGTGAGCCGCTTCGTCGACGTGGAGAAGCTGCGGGCGCCCGCCGCGGCCGCGGCCGCCTCCGGATCCCGTACCCCCGCGGGCATAGGCCTCGGGTTTGACGCCGGGGCCCGCGAGCTGCTCCAGCGGCTCCTGGAGCGCGTGCGGGGGGCTGTGCCCGCCGGGCGCAGCGCGGAGCTGGCGACGCCCTTCGCCGTGCCGCTGCCCGAGGCGCACGTGCGGGCCTTCTCCGACGCCGTGTGCCGCCTCCTCGCCCGCGGCATCGTCGCCGCCGCCCGCCGCGCCGCCGCCGCCGGCGCCTCGGACGCCCTCGCCGCGGAGGCGCTGCAGCACCTCCAGCAGGCCTGGGAGGCCGCCGAGGCCTGCCACGGGCGCGCCGACATCGTCGCCCGTGCCGCCGCGTACCTCGACGAGGGCGCCGCGGAGGGCGGCGCCCCGCTGGCGCTGGTCGGAGCGAGCGGCGCCGGCAAGAGCTCCGTCATGGCCGCCGCGTGGCGGGCGGCGTGCGAGCGTGCGGCGGCGCGCGGCGCGCGGCCGGTCGTGGCCGGCCGCTTCCTCGGCACGACCCTCCACTCCGGAGACGCGCGCGGGCTGCTTGCCTCGCTGGTGGCCCAGCTGGCGGAGGCGTACGGGCAGCCCGCGCCGGAGCTGCCGCTGGGCGCCGACGCGCGCGCCCTCGCGGCGGCCTTCGAGTCGTGCCTCGCGTGGGCGACGCCGGAGCGGCCGCTCTTCGTGATCCTGGACGCGTTGGACCAGCTCTCGGACGAGCAGCGCGGCCGCGGCCTCGCCTGGCTGCCCGTCTGCCTCCCGCGCCACGCCCGCCTCCTCGTCTCCATCCTGCCCGGCCCCGCCGGCGGCGGAGCCCTCGAGGCGTTCCGGCGGCTGGGCGGGGCGGCGGTCGAGGTTCCGCCCTTCGAGCGCGCCGCCGCCGAGGAGGCCCTCGACGCCTGGTGCGGCCCCGCCCGCCCGTTCAGCACGCGCCCTTCCTGTCGCTCTTGACTCGGCTCGCAGGATGCGGGAGGCGGGGCGGACGCTTCAGCCGGCGCAGCGGGCGGAGGTCATGCGGGCCTTCGAGGCGGGCGGCACGCCGCTCTTCTTGCGGCTTTGCTGGGACGAGGCCCGCCGCTGGCGCAGCTCCGAGACGGGCCGCATCGCCGCGCGGGACGCCGCCGCTCTCTGCGAGCGCCTCTTCGAGCGCCTGGAGGCGAAGTACGGCCGCCCGATCGTGGCGGCCGCGCTGGGGCTCGTTACCGTCGCCCGGCGGGGCCTCTCGGAGGCCGAGCTGTCCGACGTGCTGAGCTGCGACGACGCGACGCTGGACGCCGTCTTTGCGTGGTGGACGCCGCCCGTGCGGCGCGTGCCCCCGAGCCTGCTCCTCCGCGTCTTCTCGGACCTCGGGCGCGCCCTCACCGAGCGCGGCTCGGGGGACGCCTCTGGCTCTACCGTCCTCGGCTGGTGCGCGCCCGGCCCGATCGCGAGCCAACGGTCGCGGCATCGGTGACTCTGGGATTCGCACAGGTACCACCGCCAGTTCGCGGAGGCCGCGGCACGCCGCTACGTCCACTCCGACCCGCAGCGCACGCGGCAGGTGCGAGCGCGCACGCGCATTAGGAAGCGCCGCTTCGAGTTTCCTCTGGTTCTGAATTTCTGGATTTCGCGCCCGGCATCGATATCGCGCAGTTGCACGAGCTGCTGGCGGCCTACTTCGGCGACGCCTTCGCGCGGGGCAAGGAGCACCGCGGCGCGCTGGCGGACCGGCGCCTGGCCCCGCAGCCGCTCTTCCTCGGGGCGGCACCCAACGTGCGGCGCTGCCTCATGCAGCCGGCACACCTCGCCGCCTGGGGCCAGCTGGCGGCCCTGCTCGACCTCTGCCGGCGCGCCCTTGCCCTTGATTTCAGCGTGGCCGAACTCTAAGCGAGCTGACCGCATGCCGGGCCGGGTCTGCACGCAGGGACACCGACTTCCTGGAGGCGTGCGCGCGGGGCGGCTGCGTCCCAAGCCTCCTCTCCGTCCTGGCCGAGGCCTCGGCGTCGGCCCCGCCCGGCGATCCCGAGCTGCGCGAGGGCTTGGCGGAGGTCGCGGGGTTCCTGGGGCGCCACAGGGGCCTCCTGGGCGCCCTCCCGGCCCGCGGCTTCCTCCGCCAGCTCGCCGCCAACGAGCGCGACGGGACGGGCCTCGCCCGCCGCGCCCGCGCCGAGCTGGAGGCCGCCGGCGCCGCGTGGCTCCGCCTCCTCAACAAGCCGGCGGGGCGCGACCCGTGCGCTTTCCTCGTCGAGGGCGTGAACCCGGTGCGACGCGGAGGCCGATATATATATATCGATTTGCTTTTGAAATTGGAGTTTAAAGTTCGACGCAGGCGCGGGGCACGCACCGGGGCGGCAAGGCCCTCGAGGACGCCCTGGGCGGCAGCTGCTCGGCCATGGACCTACTGGGGGACACCCACGTCGTCGTCGCGAGGTGCCGTCCCGAGCATCTGATGCGAAGCTGGGCTGGGCGGGCCGCGGCTGATCGGATGCGGCGTCGCCCTGGCCTGTCGCTCGCGCATGCAGCACCGCGACCGGAGCCGTACTCTGCTTCGACTGGGCCGCGGGCGAGCGCTGGACCGCGCGGCTCGCGCCGGCGGCCGTGCCCTCGCACCCCGTCCGCGTATCCAACGACGGCGCCCGCGTCGCCGTCGGCCTGCTCGACGTGCGCCGGCCCCACAGCCAAATTTAAAGCTCACGTGCACAATTGCAATGGATATCAGGCTAGCGCTCCGCCGCCGTGAGATGCTGACTTTGAGCGCGGCGCGGCGCGCCCGCAGTTCCCCTCGATCGCGGTGCTCTCTATGGAGGACGGACGGCTCCTCGGGACGCTCAGTGCGGGCGGCTTGCACCGCAAGAACGGCTACGGGTGTCCTCGAGCCCGCCCCCCGAGCCGTCGACGTCCCGGCGAGCGCGGCCTGAGGGGGACACCGCAGGGACCGCCTTGAAGCGCTCTGCTGGAGCGCGGACAGCACCAAGCTCGCCTCGGTCGGCACCTCGAGCCGCAGCCCCGGCCCGCCCTCGCCTGGCCCGCTTACGCCTCACGCTCGCAATCGCTCCAGGCCGCGACGGGCGACTGCTCGAGCCGCGAAATCGTGCTCTACGACGCCGTCGCCATGGCGCCGCTCCGCGCCGTGTTCGTGAGCTCTCTGCTTGTTCTTGCCCGGATCCGGATCCGCCGATATTCGACCGCCCCCCAACCGATCGCATCGCGATCGATATCGCCCGCGCACGTGCAGACGCTGCGGCCGTCGGGCGGGGCGATGTGGGACATCCACGCGCACAGCGTCCTCGGCGCGCACGGGCGCTCGGGCTTTGGCTACGGCAACACGAGGGACGGCAAGCACGTCTTCTACCGCGTTGGCGACGACGAGTGCGCGCCAGATCTGTCTTTTCCCCTGCCGCGTCGCACTCTTCAAAAAATATCCTGAGGGTCGACCTCCGCAGGGCGCAGCTGGGCATCGGGAACGGGTACAGCGGGAGCGAGCTCGAGGGCTTCACGTGCGCTTCGCTTCCCGCTGCGATGCTTCCCTCTCCGCTCGCCGCCCTCTAGATCTGAGCCCGCCCCGCCGCCGCACACGCATGCAGGAGGACGCTGGCGGAGTCCTACTGCGGGCGCCTGCGGGTCGTGTCGCGCCAGTTCGGCGCGCAGCGCGTCGTCGCCGTCGCTTCCTTCGGCAACGCCGCCGGCGCCGGCTCCGGATCCGCCGCCCCGCGCATCCTCTGCGTGCTGGGCGAGGAAGGCCCCGTCCACGGGGCGGCCGTCGAGCCGCTGGCGGGCCGCCCCGGCGTCCTTCGCGCCGTCGTCGTCCGCCATCCGGAGGCGTCTGTGCCGACCCTCCTCGAGTTCGACGAGGCGGCGCCGGGCGCCCCCGCTGGCGCGGTGGACCTGGCGGAGGTCGGCATCAAGGACCCCGGCGCCCTCGAGTGGGCTTCGCGGCTGCGGCTCCCGCGGGCGCGCCCCGCGGGACGACTGGTCGGCCACGCCAGCAGCATTACGGCGATGCGCCTCGCGGAGGGCGGCCGCCGCCTCGCCACGTTCGACAGGCGCGACCTCCGCGGCTGGGACCTCGAGCAGGTGCTTTTCGCATGGATCAACTCGCGAGCGAGCGAGCGCTGGCCCTGGCCCTGGCCTCACGGATCTACGCATGCGCGCGCAGGTGAACCTCCAGGACTGCGAAGGGGGCGACGCGACGATGCAGGGGGGGCCCCCGCCGGCCCTCGTCGCCGCCGCGCCGCTCGCCGGCGGCGGCGGCGCGAGCCTCGTCGCCAGCCTGCGCGCCCCGGCGACCTCTCCCTCGTCCGCTGCGGCGGCGGAGCCGCCGCGGCCGCGGCCGTCGTGCGGCTCTACGATGCGACGGCGCGCGAGGCCCGCGCCGCCGCCTCCGCGCTCCTCGAGCTCCCCGCCGGTGGAAGAGACGGCTGCGCCACCGCCCTCTACGCGGCCGCCACGGACCGCGGCTCCCTGCGCTTCCTCCGCGTCGAGGCCCCCGCCGGGGCGCCGCGCCCCGCGCCGGGCCCCCGCCGACCTGCAGCTCGGCCTCCCGCCCCGCTGGTCGCCCTCGAGCTCGCCCCGGGCCCCTCCGCCGGTGCGCGCGGGCCGGGCGCGCCGGGGCGCCCGCGATCCGCCCTCCGAATTCCGCAGAGCTCGTCCAGGTCTTCGTCGGGCTCGAGGGTGCGCCCCCCTTTTATTCCGCGCACTTTCGCACCACCTTTGAATTTCGCGCACTTTCGCACCGCTGAGCCTCTCCCCGCAGACGGCGGCGTGCACGCGTTCCTTGTCCGCCTCCCGCCGGCCGGCGCCGGCGCCGGCCCTGCAGCTGCTGCGCTCGAGCCCGGCGCCCGCCGGGCGTCCTGGTTCCACGGCGCCCCCGTCGCCCGCATTGCCGCCAGCACCGCCGTCGAGGTGCCGCCTTCAAGCTTCTCGCCGCTCTTCCCCTTGAGCTTCCCCCGCCATCGCCTCTGACACTGGCCCCAGGGCGGGCGGCCGCGGACGAGCGTGGCGTCGCTGGCGTACGACGGGACGCTCGTCCTCGCGGCGCTGGGCCCGCGCCCCGCCGACTGCTCCGCCGCCCTGCTCGACCGCTTCGAGGTGCGCCCCGGCTCGGGGTCGGCGGGCGGGGCGGGGCAGGGCGGGGCGGGGCGGCGTGGGGCGTAGATCTGACCGGGTCGTGGGCGGCTTGGCGCAGATCTCGGCGGCCGACGGGACGCCGGCGCTGGCGATCGGGCGGGGCGCGTCCCCGCTGGTCGCCGCCGCGGCCGGCGCGGAGCTGCGCCTGTACGCCGCGGGCCCCGACGTCGACGGCGGCCGCGCTGCGCGGCGCTGCGGGCCACTCGGGCCGGGTCGCCGCGCTGGACTTCGCCGCGGGCGGCGCGCTCGTCTCGGTCGGCGCCGACGGCGCGGCGCTCGTGTGGGACCCCGCGCGCCACGCGGCCCCCGCGCGGCGCCTGGCGCTCTGGCACGTGGCCGGCTGTGAGGTGCCGGTCTTCGGTGGGGCGGCCGTCTTGACGGCGGCCCCCAGCGACGGCGAGCCGGTCGCCAAGCTCGAGGTGCGCATCCTCTCTTCCACTTACGACTCCGCCCTGAGGTCCCCGGCAGATCGTGGACGTCGCTGGAATCCCCGCGGCGGGCGACGCCGACGCCGCCTCCGACGCCGCCGCCGGCGGCTGGCCCGAGGCGGCCGGCCCCGCGCTGGCCGCCTCGCCCGGGCTCTCCTACGCCGCCCTCGCGGCGTCCTTCGCGAAGCGCTTCTCCATCTCCGTCGGCGAGCGCTGCCACATGGACCAGCCGGCCTGCTGGTCCGGATCCGCCGCGACCGCGACCGCCTGCCCTGTGTCTTAAGCTTTAATTTCTTCTTTAGGATGCAGAACTGGCGCGACTTCCCTGAGACGGTGCCGCCGTGCACGTACGCCGCGATCTACGAGGTGCGCATGCCTTAAAACATGCACGGCCGGCCGGCCGGCCGGCCGACGCGGCCGACGCGGCTCTCGGGCAGCTGGAGGTGACCGAGGAGACGCGGGCGGACGGCCTCGTGCTCTTCGCGGGGGCCCTACGGGACGTCGCCTGCGCCGCCGAGCCGAGCGCTTACCTCGGCGAGTGCCGCGGCACCGACTACGACCCGTGCGCCCGCCGGCCCGGTCATCAAATTCGCTGCCCCGGCGCGCGCCGGCTCCTGCGCCCGCCGACTCGCCCTCCCCAGGCTGTCGTTCAACCGGCACGTGGACGAGGACGAGCAGATGGCGCTCTGCGGTAGCGGTGCGCCCCGGCCCGGCTCGGCCCGGCCCGCGCTCGAGCTCGAGCTCTGCACAAATTCGAGGGAGAGGCGATGCATATATATTGACCGGCGGCGCGCGCGGCAGGGTGGAGCGAGGTGCCGCAGAACCCCTTCCGCGTGCTGCGGGCCGGCCGCCTGCTCCTCGGCCTCCACCAGTCGAAGGACGCCGGCTGGAAGAGCGGCTACGGGTTCGGCGCCGCGCGGGTCCGTACGCGTCCGACTCCGCTCGCGATCGCGATCGCGATCGCGTTCGCGCGCACGCGTACCCCGATGCTGATCGCGAGCCGGCGCCAGGTCTGCCCGGCGCCTTCGGTCTCGTCCGAGGATGGCCGCGACGCCCCCTCTGCCGCCCGCGCCCGTGGTCGGAGGCCTTCCCTCTCGGAATCTGTACCCCCCGCCGTACAACTGCCTGTGCTGACCGCATCTGCCGCCGCGCAGCGTCTGGGCGCCCCGTGCCCGCCATGGCGGTCAATGCCGTGGCCGCTGGCGCCCACGTCGACGGCCCCTCGGCGGCGTAGAACCTCTGCGCAGGCCGACATCCTTAAACTTGCTTCGAATTGCGATGAACCGCCGGGACTGCATTCGTGCTTGTAGGTTTCTAGATCTTCCGTTTCATTCCCTTTCATTCCTAGCTATAGCTATAGCTATAGCCTGCACAGCTTTTCCAATCTCATGACGATTATCATTAGCTACAGCTGCGGATGCATCCGCAGCTGTAATCATGATATCGATCATCTAACCGAACGTTAACCATGTCAATGCGCCCTTTCGTTTCCTTCAATTTCATGCCATGCCGATAGCATGTTTCTAAATTTGCACAGCTTTTCCAAATACGATTCCATGATCATATGCATTGATATCGATGATCATGATTAACTGCAGTTGCAAAGGCATCAGTGTCCGTTAGTTACACGACCCACATGTTCGTTTTACGGCGCACGCAATCGCGTTTCAGTGCACAGTATGTACTAAGCATCAGATCTGCTGCTTCGAATTGCGTTAGAGTGCACAGTACACGTAGCTCTAGAGCTCTACATACACAGCTCGAGACCTAGACCATTAGCTAGACCGCAGGAGGACCATCATGAACCGCGCTACGGTAGATAGATAGTTAGCGCTAGCTATAGTGACCTGATCATCATGAACCTGATTAAGCAGTAGTAGACCTGAACCTAGCTTAGCGAGCTAGCTGGAGCAGTAGTTAATGATCGAATTCGATTCAGAACCAAAGGCCCGAGATCAAGATTCAATCCAAGGCTGCAGTCATTATCACCGATCGAGACTTCATGCGTCGATGTCAACGGCGTCATCTTGCGGCGCTAGCTGCAGCTGCGCATGCGGCGTTCAAAGAAATCGATCATGAATTCGTCGAAGGCCTGTCTTAACTGGCCAACTGTTGGATCCGGAGTTCGAAGCGTTCGGGACTATAGCTGAGCGTGGAAGCGTCCTCAACTCGGCGACAGCGTCGGACATGTACAGCGCACGAGCAAGCTGTTCCTGAACCGGGCTGTCCTCTCTCATGCCTAGCGGCTGCAATATCGCTAACTAACACACTAACACATAATCGTTATCACTGAATAGCTAGCTAGCGAGCTATAGCCCGGGGCGTCTCAAACTCTGCGCCGACGGATGCGGGGACTCCGGGATTGGGGTGCGGGGGGTGCGGGGGGGGGGGGGGGGGGCGGGGGGGGGGGGGGCGATCAGGCGTCCAGCTCACGATCACGATCAGGCGTCCAGCTCCGGTTTGGGCAGGGCCCGCCGCGCCCACGCGTCCCGCAGGCTGGCCGCCTCGCCCCGCCGCCCCCTCGACTCGTACCTGATCATGATCATGAGCCCAAAGCAAAACGTTAACAAGCGCGCGCTAAGCCGCAAGTCTCTAGATAGATCTCAGACGCAAAAGCAAAAGCACCATCTTAGCACCATCTATAGCTAAGCTTCTAATAAGAACTGTACGTATAATACTCAAGCACCATCTGAGGCCCTCGTCGTAGAAGGCCTCGGCGGCCGGCTCCCAGTCCAGCGCGAAGAGGAGCCGGAGGCCCCTCGGGAGGGGCCCGCCCGTGAGGCTCCTCACCAGCCTGCGCGCGCAGGTCGGCGTCAGCGTCGGCGGCCGATCGATATCGCGAGCCCGAGCAGCGGAGGAGGAGAAGTAGCCTAGAATGGCATACATATGTATATAGGATGGCGAGATCGAGATAGCCTGACTTTAAGATCTAAGAGGGGAGCGTGCGGGTGCCCGGGCCGGGGCGGGCCTGCAGAGGTCGGCGGCGGAGCAGCGGAGGAGGCTCCCTCGATGGACGGAGCAGGAACGAACAGGTCGGCGTCGACGTCGGCGGCCGGCCGCGAGCGGAGATCTAGAGGGCCGACGAAGTACTAGTATCCTATAGCTAACACCGCATCTAAGAGGATATCGGCGGGCGGAGCAGGGGCGGGCCTAACATGGCATTCTAACATGGCAGTAATTTTTAAGAATATCCTAACATGGCATCTAATTTAGAAGAGGGGAGCGGGAGCCCGGGGCGAGCTAACGAGCCTGCAGAGGTCGGCGGCGGAGCAGCGGAGGAGGAGAAGTAGCCTAAAATGGCATATGTATATAGGATGGCGAGCTCGAGATCTAGATAGCCTGACTTTAAGATCTAAGAGGATATCGATGGGCGGGGCGGGGGGCGGGCCTGCAGAGGTCGGCGGCGGAGCAGCGGAGGAGGCTCCGGGCGTCCAGCTGGAGGCCCCGGAGCACCTCCACGTCCCTGCGGGCGGAAGAATTAGACATGAACAGAACTAAGAATCTGATGGAGCTGCTGAGCGGAGCGGAGCAGAAAAGAGGCGGACTCGTCGCTTATAAATTAGAAGCTTATATACAGTTCTTATAAGAAGCTTAGATGGCGCTAGACTATTATGTAGGCTTCAGTACTAGTTCTTGTTAGGAGCAGATCTAGAAAAGGGGCGGACGCGTCGGGCAGCTGCCGCCTGGCGAGGAGCGTTGCTTCGAGGTAGGCCCAGACCCCTTCGTGCCCAAGGGACAAGACGTCGGCGCCGGCCGCTCTGGACGTAGATGGAGACCCGCGAAACACTTAGTTAGCACATGGACGAAGGCTGAAACAGTATCAGCTGCAGAAGAGAAAGAGCGCACGGGTGGGCACGGGCATGCATATGGCCATGGGCGGCCTCGACTGGCGCTGGCGTTGCCGGCGGACCGAAATGCGGAGGCGGCTGCGGCCTCTGCACGTGGCCAGGAGACGCGAGCGGCCCGGCCGAAGCGCACGGGGCTGCAGCTGCGGGCAGCTGCAGGCCGTCCGCGGCCGTTGAGGCCACGTCGCCTCGGGCCCCGCGATCAACGCCGGCGCCGGCCGCGGCGGCGCCCTCCGCCTCGAATTCGAATTCGTCCTGACGTGACGTTTCAGAAAATCCAGAAATGCTGGTGCGAGCGGCGGATCCGGAGGCTCGCCCGGAGCCAGCGCACCTCGAGCTCGTTGATGATCTCGACGGTGATGTCGTCGTCGTCTTCGTCGTCGCTCTCTGCTGCCGCGGTCGCGTCCCGCGAGCTCGAGCTCGAGGCCGCTGCGGGCTGCGGCTGCGCGTGCTGCGCCTCCAAATCTGCTGCGCTCAAGCACGCCGCTTGCCCGACTTGTTCGGCCTGTTCGGCTCGCTCGGCCGGGACGCAGATGCCGCCGCCGCCCACCTCTAGATCTTGCAAGATGCCGTCCTCCGACGGCTCTGACGGCTCTGAGTGTGAGATGCGCGCACAGGCGCCGCGAGGCCCGAACGGACTGCTCACCGGCACCGGTACCCCGCTTTGATCCCCCCGCGGCCCGCCCATCCAGCTCGCCGCCCGTTTCGGTCCACGGCCGGCTCGAGCTCCAGCGGCGGTCGCGATCGACGACGTACACGAAGCCCTCCTAAAGAGACGTGTCAGATTTGATACTAGAAATCAGATTAGAAATCTGATTAGCTACTGATAAGATTAGATTAGGATGAACGTTAACAGAGATCGCGATCGTGAGCGCGGATCCGGAGCACGTGCGGAGCGCTCATGCTAGAGCGCCGCGCTCACCATTCGCTTGGCGGTCCAGCTGACGACGCCCTCCTGCGTGCAGAAGTGGCGGAAGGGCCACCGGAAGATGTGGAGCGGCGAGCCGGCCTGCGCGCGCGCGCGCGAGCAGAGGTCAACGGGGGCGTGGCGATGCGCAAGCGAGCTGGCCGTGCGAGGCCAGGGGCCCGGGCTGCACGCACGAAGAAGCCCGAATGGGGCTTGTACTTCTTGTCCAGGTGCCGGAGCGTAAGGAGCTGCGATCGGCCCAATCGAAGTCAGAGGCCGACAACGTTAACACTCACATGAGGTGCTGGGCGGAGACCATAGTCTTGTCGGCAAGCGTCGCCTTGAACCGGTCGAGGATCTTTTGGGACAACTCCTCGGGAAACGCGAGGTTGGCCATGAAGATTTTTGAGTACCTGACGTCGCCGCTAGTTAAAGAATGGAAGATAATCTAGAATTAGATTATAATTAGAAGGTTTTGGGGCCTCTGGGAGTGTTTGCAGTAACTGGCGATCGCGACGCCGCGCTTTCCGGGGCGCAGGCCCGCAAGGGCGGCGGGCCGGGGCGGAGAGCACAGGCTTCGGGGCCGGACGCGCGCACCCCTCGAAGCCGCTGTGGTCCGAGGCGTCCCCGCAGTGGAACTCGCACTCGCCCGCCTCGATCCCGTTCTCCGCCATCAGCTGCGCGCCCGGGGGGAGTCAGGCCTCATTTTTGAGATCTAAGAGGCATACAAAAACTTATATTTAGATGGGGTGGGGGGGGGGGGGGGCGAGGAGGGGGTGGGGTGGGGTGGGTGGGTGGGGGGGGGGGGGGGGCAGGGCAGGGCAGCCTCTTCTTTCTAGAAGCTAAGGGAGTGGCGGGGGGGGGGGGGGGGGGTGGGGGGGGGATGGGGGGGTCCGGGGGGGCTGGGGCGCACCCTGTTGAAGTGCGGGAGTACACTCATGGATGCTTGGTGGAGGTCGGCTCGGACCTCGATGCCGACCGCGCGGCAGCCCACCAGCGCCGCCACCTGCGCGCGTACGCAGTGTCAGGGAAGAAGCAGAGTCGCGGCTCCATCCGTCGAGTCACCTGGAAGACGACGTTGCCCCAGCCGCAGCCGATGTCGAGGAAGACGTCGTCCTTCGTCAGCTTGAGCTCCTTGATGATCTGCCGGCGGCGCGGTTGGCGGACAGCGGGCGGGGGACGCGGGCGGCAGAGTACTAGTCCGCTGCGGGCTCGCACGTCGACGCACGATGCGGACGAAGGGCGAGAGGACCTCGCCGTAGACCTCCCTCGAGAACGGCGTGTACTGCTTGACGATGCTCCCGTCCCAGTTCGCCAGGCGGTCCTGCGCCAGGGAAGACAGGCGGGGGGAAGGGGGTGGGGAAGCGGGGGGGGAGCGGATCAGGGACCGCGGGCCGAGCGGCGCGAACGCGGACGAGGGGGGCGCACGGCCTCGCTCATCAGCGCCTCGAGCTGAGTCGGCCGGGCGTAGGGCGCGCTGGGAGGGGCTCAGCGCGCGGGGGCGAGGGTGGGGGCGATCGCGAGCAGCCAAGGCGCGCGGGCGGCGCACCGGCCCCAGGCGCAGCCGTGGGGGAGCTTGGCTGATCGGATGTGGACCTTGGGCGGCTCTGGGGAAGGGGCCCGGCCCGGGGCCGAGCCCCAGCCGAGGGCGCGCTTCTTGGGGGCCGAGGAGTCGGGTCCGGATCCGGCGGAGGAGCCGGCGGGCGGGTCCGCGCCCTCCTCCTCCTCCCCGTCCTCCGTCTCGCTGCCCGACTCGTCCGCGTCGCGATCGTCGAGCTCCTCATCCGCGTATCCCTTCCACGACCTCCGCTTCTGCCGCTCGCTCGGCCCCCCCTCCGCTTCGCTCTCGCTGGCCGTGGACTGCTCCTCGGCCTGCTCCTCGGCCCTACGCCGCCTCCGGTGCGGCGCTGCGGCCATCGGGGACGTCGCTACGCCCGAGCGCTCGAGCGTTGGGGCCAAGGTCCGGCGATGAGCCTTCCGAACGCGGAAGTCCGGGCTGCAGCTGACGGAGCGCGACGAACGGCGCGGGCCGCCCGACGGCGAGCGCGGAGCGTCCGGCTTCGGCTGCAAGCGCAAGGACGATCGGCCGCGGCTGCTATGAGGCGACTGTGGCTGCGCCCCCCGCGCCAGCTGTCTCGGCCGCAGCGTTGGCGTGTGAGCTCGACCGGTCTTCTCCATGGTCAGCGGCGAGGGCGGTACGTCGGGCTTCGGCTGTGATGATGATCAGCTGATAAAGAGCGCATGCGAGCGGGCGACGTACCGCGCGCAGCGGCAGCTGCGCTGCAGCTGGACACGTACATGTACACGTACATGAGGTGACCGCAGTCGCGGCTGCCCCGCGACTCGTCCTGGCATGGCGGAGAACGCGCCGATCGGCAGCGATCGCGGTCTAGATCTTGTTTAGCTCTGCGTCGGGGCGCTGTCAATTGCAAGTGCGATCGATGGCCATGCGAGCGCAGCGGCGCGTCCCCGAGGCGTGCATACGCACCTTGTCCTTCGACAAGCCCGCCCCTCGGTCGTGCAGAAGCTAGGCGCCCGGCACGGATCGCGGGCATGCGAGGTCGTGCGCCCGACCGCAAGCTTGGTTGACTGCTTCAAGACTAGAGTCTGTCAAGCGTGCTGCGGGGTTGCAGATCTCTCCGGATCCCCGGCGCGCGGCCGGCGCCGCGGAGTTCAAGCCCACCAGAGGGGTATAGGCGCATGACCACTTCGTTCGCCGGCCGACGTCGACCCAGTTGCAATTGCACCGCGGCGCACTGCGGCAGCGCGCGCGCGCCTCAGGGCCCATGATGCTGTGGCCCTGCTGCTCCCCGTCCCACCTCGCGGCCGCGCGCCTCGGGCGCTGCAGCACTAGCTCTAGCACAGCGCTAGCGTGCATCTAGGCTTAGCTAATTGGGCCCGAGGTAGCGAGCCTCGGAGGAGGAGGAGGAGGGGGAAGAAGAAGAGGGGGGTGGAGGTGCTAAAAAAAAGGCAGAGCGGGGCCGGAGATGATCATGAGGGCCCCGGGAGGCCGGGAGGGGACGAGGGCCGGGGGCGGAAGGGCCCGGGGGCGAGGGCTGGGGGCGGGGAGCGGGGGGTGGGAGCGGAGAAGGAGGGAGGGGGACAGACGCCGCCGGCGCGCTAGCCGCCCGCCTGCGCCGCCGCCTGCGCCGGCCCCGCCGCGCCGGCCGCCGTCCACGGCCAGTTGCGCTGCACGACGTACACGAAGCCGTCCTGAACGAGACGCGTGGTCAGAATTGAGATTTGAAATCCCAGCTATCGATAAGATTGAATTTGAAATCAGAAAGCTTGAGATTAGATTCTGTAGTTAGCAAACGGGAGGGCTAGCTCAAGCCTACCATGTCCGTTGCGGTCCAGCTGACGACTCTCCCGCGGGCGCGCGTCCGGACCTGGCGGCAGGGCCAGCGGAAGATCTGCAGCGGCGAGTCCGCCTGCGCGCGGGCGGGCGAGAGTGAGGGAGCACGGGGGACGAGTGAGGAGGAGGAGAGGGAGGGGGGGGAGGGAAGGGGAGGGGGGTACGGGCGCACGTAGAACCCCGACGTCGGCCTGTACTTCTTGTCGAGGTGCCGGAGGGTGAAGAGCTGCGAGGGGGGCGAGAGTCAAAATCCGGTACCGGTGTCAGGGCTGAATCTCGGAAGGGAGAAGAGGAGAAAAGACGGCCCGGCCCGGCTGGCCGCCCGCGGCCGACGCCACGGCTCCTAGTTCCACGCTTATGGTCGAGGCCGGGCCCGGCCCCGGGGCCAGGTCGGGAGCACGCGAGGTTCCCAAGAGGGCTTCTAAGGTCCAACTATGTGAAGGCCGGGGCCGGGGCCGGGAACGGGGGGGGGGAGCAGGGGGGTACCATGGAGCCGTCGGCGAGGGTCGCCTCGAAGCTGCGCTGGAGCTTCTGGGAGGTCTCCTCCGGGAAGAGCAGGTTGTTCATCAGGATCTTCGTGTACCTGGGGGGTACGTCGATTTCGTTCATCAGGGAAGTGGTGGGAGGGGGGGGGGGGGTACGGGGGCGCGCCTCTCGAAGGACCAGTCCTCAGCGTCCCCGCAGTGGAACTCGCACTCGCCCGCCTCGATCCCGTTCTCCGCCATCAGCTGCGCGCCCGGGGGCGGTCGGCTGCAGCGACAGCGCAGCGGGCCGGGGTTGGAGCTGGGGGTGTGGGGGGGGGGGGGGGGGGGGGCGGGGAGCGCAAAGACCTACATTAAGATGGGGCGAGGCGGGGCGGGGCGGGCGGGACGGCATCCTCTTCTTCTAATGGCTTAACTACGACCCCGCAGCGGTGCCGGGCGAGCGAGCGCACCCTGTTGAAGTGGGGCAGGAACTTTTTGGAGACGTCGTGGAGGTCCCGGCGGAGCTCGACGCCGACCGCGCGGCAGCCCACCAGCGCCGCCACCTGCACGCCACTGTATCAGGGAAGAAGCAGAGGCGCGGCTTCATCGAGTCACCTGAAAGACGACGTTGCCCCAGCCGCAGCCGATGTCGAGGAAGACGTCGTCCTTCGTCAGCTTGAGCTCCTTGATGATCTGCCGGCGGCATCGTCATCGCACAGCAGCGCGCGGCGAGCGGCGGCCCCGGCGCCCGCGGCGGGCTCGGACGCACGATGCGGACGAAGGGGGAGAGGACCTCTCCGAACGTGTCCTTGGAGAAGGCCGTGTAGCGCTTGGCGATGCTCCCGTCCCACAGGCGGTCCTGCGGAGGAGAAGAACTCAGGTGAGGCTCAGGTGTGCTCAGGTGAGCCGCAGGGCGCACGGCCTCGCTGATCAGGGCCTTCAGCTGAGTCGGCCGCGCGTAGGGCGCGCTGGGAGGGGCTCAGCGGGGGCGTGGGTGGGGGCAAGGGTGGGGCGAGCAGCTGCAGTTGAGGCGCGCGGCGCACCGGCCCCAGGCGCAGCCGTGGGAGAGCTTGGCGGATCGAATGTGGACCTTGGGTGGCTCCGGGGAAGGGGCCCGGCCCGAGCCCGAGCCGAGGGCGCGCTTCTTGGGTGCAGACGAGTCGGATCCGGCGGAGGAGCCGGCGGGCGGGTCCGCGCCCTCCTCCTCCCCGTCCTCCGTCTCAGCGCCGGACTCATCTGAGTCGAGCTCCCCGGGCCCCTCGACCTCCGGGTTCGACTCCGGCGCTTTCCTCTTCCGCCGGCGCCTCCCGACGCTGGACGACGAGGCCCGCCTTGGCTTCTTCTGCTTCGGCCGCTCCTCTTCGTCCGCCTGCTTCGCCTCCTGTTCACCCTCGCTGCAGCTGGCCCGCTCCTCTTCCAGCCGCTTCCGCCCGCGGCCTCCGGACACCTTGACGCCCGTCTGCGCCGCTTGCCGCGTCCGCCCACGGCCGGCAGCGCTATTGGCAATCTTGACGCCCGTCTGCGCCGCCGGCCGCTTCCGCCCACGGCCGGCAGCGCTATTGGCAATCTTGATGCCCGTCTGCGCCGCCGGCCGCTTCCGCCCACGGCCGGCAGCGCTATTGGCAATCTTGACGCCCGTCTGCGCCGCCGGCCGCTTCCGCCCGCGCCTCGCCGCGATCTTGACGCCCGCCGACGCCGCTTGCCGCGTCCGCCCGCGCCCCGCCGCGATCTTGACGCCCGCCGACGCCGCTTGCCGCGTCCGCCCGCGCCCCCCCGCGATCTTGACGCCCGCCGACGCCGCTTGCCGCGTCCGCCCGCGCCCCGCCGCGATCTTGACGCCCGCCGACGCCGCTTGCCGCGTCCGCCCGCGCCCCCCCGCGATCTTGACGCCCGCCGATGCCGCTTGCCGCGTCCGCCCGCGCCCCCCCGCGATCTTGACGCCCGCCGACGCCGCTTGCCGCGTCCGCCCACGCCCCGCCGCGATCTTGACGCCCACCGACGCCGCTTGCCGCGTCCGCCCGCGCCCCGCCGCGATCTTGACGCCCGCCGACGCCGCTTGCCGCGTCCGCCCGCGCCCCGCCGCGATCTTGACGCCCGCCGATGCCGCTTGCCGCGTCCGCCCGCGCCCCCCCGCGATCTTGACGCCCGCCGACGCCGCTTGCCGCGTCCGCCCACGCCTTGCCGCGATCTTGACGCCCACCGACGCCGCTTGCCGCGTCCGCCCACGCCTTGCCGCAATCTTGACGCCCGCCGACGCCGCAAGCCGCGTCCGCCGCTTGACGCCCACCTGCGCCGCCAGCCGCTTTTGCCGCCGCCCTGTGGCAATCTTGACGCCCGCCGGCGGCGCAGGCCGCGTCCGGCCCCGCCCCGTAGCAATCTTGACGCCCGCCGGCGCTCCAAGCCGCTTTCGCCTGCGGGGCCCCGGGGTTTCGACGTCCTCCTGTGCCGCCAGCCGCGTCCACCTGCGCCCCGCGGCGACCTTGACGACCGCCTGCGCCGCCGGCCGCTTCTGTCCGCGGCCTCCAGCTATCTTGACGCCTGCCGACGCCGCCAGCCGCGTCCGCCGCTTCACGCCCGCCGGCGCCGCCAGCCGCTTTTGCCCCCGCCCCGTGGCAATCTTGACGCCCGCCGCCGTCGCCGGCCGCGTCCGGCCCCGCCCCGCGGCAATCTTGACGCCGGTCTGCGCCGCCGGCCGCTTCCGCCCGCGGCCGGTTGCGGAAATCGTGACGCCTGCCGGTTCCCCCAGCGGGCTCCACCCGCGGCCCGCTGTGATCCCGATGCTCGCCGACGCCTCCGGCGGGGCTATGATCTCGATGCCCGCTGGCTCCTCCGGCGGGCTCTGCTCGCCGTTCTCCGAGGTTTCAGCGGCCGCCTCCTCCTCCGGCCGCCGCCGGCTCCGCCCGCCGTCCGTGGCGAGGGCCGCGGGGTGCTCGTACCCGTACCACGTTGGCGGGATGAGTCTCGCAAGCTCTCTGCTGGCCCCGCTCTTGCGCTGGTACTTCGCCTTCGATGCCGCCGCGCTAGAGGATTCCGCTGCGATCTCGATGCCCGCCTGTTCTTCCGGCCGCTTCCGCCTGCGGCCGGCAGGGATCTTGACGCCCCCCCGTGTCGTCGGCCGCTTCCGCCCGCGCCCCGCGGCGATCTTGATGCTCGCCGACGCCACTTTCCGCGTCCGCCCGCGCCGCTTGGCGATCTTGCCGACCGACGTCGCCGCCAGCCGCTTACGCCGGCGGCTGGCAGCGATCTCGATGTCTGCCGGCCACTCCGGCGGGGCTGGGATCTCGATGCCCGCCGGCTCCTCCGGCGGGCTCTGCCCGCCGCTCTCCGAGATCGCAGCGGCCGCCTCCTCCTCCGGCCGCCGCCGGCTCCGCCCGCCGTCCGTGGCGAGGGCCGCGGGGTGCTCGTACCCGTACCACGTCGGCGGGATGAGTCTCGCAAGCTCTCTGCTGGCCCCGCTCTTGCGCTGGTACTTCCCCTTCGATGCCGCCGCGCTAGAGGATTCCGCTGCGATCTCGATGCCCGCCTGTTCTTCCGGCCGCTTCCGCCTGCGGCCGGCGGCGATCTTGACGCCCGCAGTCGCCGCCAGCCGCTTGCGCCCGCGCCCCTTGGCGATCTTGCCGGCCGACGTCGCCGCCAGCCGCTTACGCCGGCGGCCGGCAGCGATTTCGATGTCTGCCGGCTCTTCCGGCGGGGCTGGGATCTCGATGCCCGCCGGCTCCTCCGGCGGGCTCTGCCCGCCGTTCTCCGAGCTTTCAGCGGCCGCCTCCCCCTCCCGCCGCCGCCGGCTCCGCCCGCCGTCCGTGGCGAGGGCCGCGGGGTGCTCGTACCCGTACCACGTCGGCGGGATGAGTCTCGCAAGCTCTCTGCTGGCCCCGCTCTTGCGCTGGTACTTCGCCTTCGATGCCGCCGCGCTAGAGGATTCCGCTGCGATCTCGATGCCCGCCTGTTCTTCCGGCCGCTTCCGCCTGCGGCCGGCGGCGATCTTGACGCCCGCAGTCGCCGCCAGCCGCTTCCGCCCGCGCCCCGCGGCGATCTTGACAACCGCTGACGCCACTTGCCGCGTCCGCCCGCGCCCCGCGGTGACTTTTAAGCCGCCCGAAGCTGCCGGCCGCTTCCGCCCGCGCCCCTTGGCGATCGTGACGACCTCCTTCGCCGCCAGCTGCTTACGCCGGCGGCTGGCAGCGATCTCGATGCCCACTGGCTCCTCCGGCGGGCTCTGCTCGCTGTTCTCCGAGCTTTCAGCGGCCGCCTCCTCCTCCGACCGCCGCCGGCTCCGCCGGCGGTCCGTGGCGAGGGCCGCGGGGTGCTCGTACCCGTACCACGACGGGGGGAAAAGCAGTGCCAGCTCCCCGCCGGCCCTGCTCTTCCGCTTCTTCTTCGCCGTTGTTGATGCTGCCGCGTCTGAGGATTCCGCCGCGGTCGCTGGGGGCTGAGGCTGTGGCGCCGCGGCCGCCGTGAAGGACGAGCCGGCGGCGGCCGCGGCGGCCGCGGCGGATGCAGCAGCGCGCGTGGAAGGCCCCGCGACGGGCTGCGCCGTGCTCGAGCTCGAGCTGGAGGCGTGCGGCTCCGCTTTTCCCGCGGCTGAAGGCCGCCGGGCGCTCGTGGGGGCCGCTGCGCGCGCTCGGCGGTCAGAATTTGATCCGCGAGTGCGAGCCGGCCGGGCAGCGAACCATTGTCGCCCGCGCAAGAGGGAGAAGAAGGCGGCGCAGCCGTATTCAGCATCTCCTCGTGCGCTTGCCGCGGCTGCGGCTCGTCCCCCAGCGGCAGCTGCCGCTGTCTCGGCCGCAGCGTTGGCGTTCGAGCAGTCTTCTCCATGCTCAGCGGCGAGCGCGGAACGTCGGGCTTCGGGTGCGATGAGATCAGTTGATGCAGAGAGCAAGCGAGCGGTCACGCACCGAGCGAAGCGGCGGCTGCGACGGCGGCTGCAGTTTTGGCGGCTGCCCCGCGGCTCGTCCCCGCATGGCGATCGCTTGCCGTGCGGCGGCCTGGAAGCATAGCGCTTGCTCAACGCTAGCTAAGCGGAGAGCGCATCGAGGTCCGCGTACCTAGGAGCCGCGGAGAGCCGCCGATCGGCAGTGACCAAGCGCTAGCCGTGCTCTGCGTTGGTACGCCTGGACGGCGCGGCGTCAAGTGCAATCGAAAGCGGCAGCACGAGCGCGCCAACGAGGGGCATAAGCGGACCTTGGCTGGTGACGGAAGCACGCGGGGGCGTGCGCGACGTGGGCGTGGGGCTCAAAGCGTGCCCAAGACCTTCGGAAGTCGCGCGGGGCCCCTGGCTGCTAGGACAACTGGTGCGGGGTACGAGGCGCCGAGCCCGGCCGGGTACAGTAGACGAACTCGGTGCCGACGTCGCGGGTCGGGGTACGGAAGCAGAACAGACGTCGGCCTTCGCGTTGCGACCAGTCAGCGGAGACAGCGGAGACAGGCTAAGAAAGCACACAAAGCGCACGAGAAGCCAGTTTTCTCATGGTCTGATTGATCATCGACGGTACGCGCGAGGCGCACGCGTGCGTCTCCGGCCGCGCGCACTCACTTCCTCCACCCGCGCAGCCTGCAAGTGGGTGGCAGGCAAGATCTCGGGGTGCGCGGCCCTGCATCGGCATGGGGTTATCGCGCGTGGCGCGTGACGCTGGGTGCGCAGGAAGCCGTCGGAGCGGGAGGGGTGCATCCTGGCGCCCCCGCGCCGCAATCAGGACAGCATGCATCAGTATGTCGAGAACCCAGACAAGGCGGGCCACTACGGAGGCTATGGAGGTTACGGGCAGGGCAATCCCGGCCAGGACCTGACCTCGTCCCCGTACGGCGGCACCGTGCGCCGCCTCCGATTGTTTGAGCCCTTTTCGCATGCTCACATGGATCTTTGCAGAGCCAGCGGCCTTCGCGGAAGAAGCAGTCGGGTATATCTGACTACGGCGACACGGGGCAGTAGGCTCCAACTTTCTGGTGCGCGCGCTCGGACTGACGCTGCCATTCGGATCGGACTCTGACCGCGCCGCGCACCCGCAGAGCCGGGCGCGCCCCGCGCTGCGCTGGGGCGGCGGGACCGACGAGCGGGCACGCAGAATGACGGACAGCGCAGCAAAGGCGTCCTCTAACACGACCGGCGCTGCCCCGAGACCTGTGCTCTGCTCGCGCGGACCTTCCGCTTCGCAGCCAGCGTGTGCGGGCTTGCGTTCGAGCTATGTACTAATAGCTTAAGTTTATGGATACGTAGCGATTAAGAACAAATGACATGATTTCGAAAAAGCTGCGAACGAGAGCTTGGGGAGCTCAGCGGCTGAAGTGTACGCCCGAAGCGAGCCCAGAAGCAGATCCACAGTCCCGAACGGATTCGAATTCGACTTCGAATTCTAAGCCTTGAAACCTAGCTATATATAGACCTTTCGCCCAACGTTAACGCAGTCGACGTCCACCTCAGCCCAAGCCTAGGCCCCTAGGCCTCGAGTCTCTATGAACCCCCCGGAATCGAAAGTTTACGAACGACAGCCTTCTCCTTGTTGCGGGGTACGCTACCGGAGACTTCTCATTGTTACGGGGTACGACCCTACGCGGCGGCGGGCGGCGCCTCGTCGCCCTCCAGCGACACGGCGGCCGACGACGGGGGGTACGCCCCCGCCCCCGCGCGGGCCGCCGCGGCGGCGGCCAGCGCCTCCCAGACGGGAAGCGCCGTCCCCGCGTGCTCCCGGATCCCCGTGCGAGCGACGGCCACGCCCCGCAGCGTCGAGCTGGTCGAGTCCTGCGCACGCGGATCAAATTCGCGTCTCGGATCAAATCAGGGCCCCGAGGGGGTAGGCGGTAGGCTTGCCTGGATCAAAACGGCGGCGTAGTCGCCGGGCGCCAGCTCCACCAGCGGCGCGGAGAGGTCGGTCGAGGCGGGGACGCGCCCCCCCGAGAAGGTCGTCCGCTTGTTCCCGTCCGTCCGCCCCGTGAGCATGTCCCTGTACTTGCGGTCCGGCTGGGCGGCGGCGGAGAAGAGTTAGGGGGGGGGGAGAAGGGGGCGAAGTACTGGGGAATGGCGTACCCCCTCGACGAGGACGAGCTGGATCGATCCGTGCAGCGCGCGGTTGCGGAGCTTCGCGTGCGCGTGGAACGTGAGCTGCATCTGCGCCGGTACCCCTCCTGTGAGCGGCGTAGCGGGGAAGCTTGGGCGGGGACGGGGGGGGGGGGGGGGGGGGGTGCGGACGCGCCTCGTTCACGCGGGCGCTCTTGATCTCCCAAGGGAGGTCGTCCCTGCGGGGGGTACGTGGGCGAGCGTTATCACGGGGAGGGGTACGCGAACGTACACGTAGTTGCGGTGCGCGTGCGTCTTCTCCCGCATCGAGTACGCGAACATGAAGGCCTGCGGAAGGGGGGTACGCCGCTTAAGAAGACGGACCAAGGGGGGGAGAAGGGCGAGGGGGGTACGTGCGCGCCTGATCGTACTGGACGGCCTCGAGGAGGGATACGGACTGCGCGTGGTCCTCGTCGGTCTCGCCTGCAAGGAGGAGGGCGGGGGGGGGGGTACAGGATCAGCGCGGGATCTGAGGCCTTGAGGACCCGATGATCTCCCCGCGTCTGGAAGAGGGGCGCTCTCTCGAGCTGGCCCGGGGAGGGCGTGATTCTAGCCTAGCGGCTCGGTGGACGGGTGCTCTCTTATTCTTCTCCGTCCCTCTCTACGGCGGAGAGGACCTCGCACCGCAGAAGCCGGATATGAAGTCGGAGGAGATGCAGGCGCCGGTCCCCAGCTTCGCCTTGACCTCCGCGATCAGCTCCAGGTAGGCCTGCGGGCGGGCGGGGGCAAGCAAGGCCTCGTGAGAAAGGTCTCGCAAAGGACCGGCGAGGAAGAGAGATGTGCAACGTATGTATGACGGATTTAGATGCTATACGAAGATGCTATATGTATGTAGGAACGGCGAGGAAGAGAGGACGGCGCCCGCGCTTCTTCTTCGAATTCGCACCTCGCGCGTGTAGCCGCGCCGCATGCGCTCCAGCACCGCCGAGCTCCCGCTCTGCCGCGGCCCGGGGGGTTACGACGCGGGTAAGGAGGGGAGGGATCGGGCCTTTGCGCGGGGGAAGGGGCGGGCGGGCGGGCGCGCGCGCCTGGGCGGGTATGTGCAGCTGCTTGCAGATGTTGGGGCGCGCCGCGATGACGTCCAGAAGGTCCCCTACCCCCCCACCGCCCGCCCCCCACCCCGTGTCAGCCTCGTCGGCCCGCGCGGCCCGCCCGCCCCTTCTCTCCCCTCCCCACTCGGCCCCCCCTTTGCCGCCGCCTCCCCCTCCCCACCTTCTCCACCCCCGCTCACCCGGGAAGTCCTTGGGGTGCGGGCTCGTGAAGCGGATGCGCATCTCGGGGTCGATCGCGCTCGCCTCCTCCAGCAGCTCCGCGAACCGGACCTGGGCGAGCGAGGCGGGTCAGGCTGGATCCGCGAGCCGGCTGGAGCCGCGCAAGGATCTAGCAAGGATCTTGGAGAGGAACAGAACAGGTTGGATCAGCGGGCCAGCTGGAGCTATGCAGGGGACCCAGATGGAGAGCTAGAGCTAGAGCTAGAGCTAGAGCCCGGGGGCGGGCGGAAGAGGCGGCTTGGACGAGTTGCTGGGCGAGTTAAGAGCAGTTCGGATTCGCTTGACAGAGACCAGAGACGCACGGCGTGGGCGGGCCCCTTGGCCATGGCGCGGAAGCCCTGCCGCGGGGCGTACGCCGGGCCCGCCGGCGCCGCCCCTGCCTCCAGCGCGCTCTGGTCCGCGTAGCTGTTCACGTTCTGGCCCAGCAGCGTCACCTCACGGTACCCCTGCGGGACAGGGGGTGGGGGGGGGGGGGGGGGTTCACGGGGCGGTAAGTTATCGAAGGTGAAGGTGGGCAGGGCAGCCCGCCCGGCTCCTCTCTTGAAAGAAAGGGGAGAGTTCGTGCTCCCTCGGCTGAGCTAAGACGATCTGACAACCTACAGCTCTCTTTCGGCTCTCTGTGAGAGAACGGGAGCAGAGGTGACGGAAGGGCGCAGGAGAGAAGGGTGCGGAAGAGGCCAGGAGCGAAGGGGGCGGGGTCTGGTTCTCCCTCGGCCTTGCTAAGAGACTCTGGCAAACTAAAGCGGGCTTCTGCTCTCCGACTTCAAGCTAAGATATGCTTAATACCGGAAGCCAAGGAGAGAGGCCGAGCCACGCAAAGCGGGGCGGGCTTCGGCCCCCACCTGGTCGGAGAGGGCGCGGATCTCGTCCAGGATCGAGTCCATGGGGCGCGAGCGCTCGCGCCCGCGCGTGAAGGGCACGATGCAGAAGCTGCACATGTTGTTGCAGCCGCGCATGATCGACCTGGGCGCGGGGCGAGGAGGAGGGGCGCCGCGGTGAGACGGGGGGAGAGGAGCATAGCTAGGGGCCGAGGCTGGGCGGGACGGGGGTACGCACACGTAAGCGGAGACGCCCCCGTCGTCCACGCGCACGGGGCTGATGTCCGCGTACGTTTCGTCCGCGCTGGAGGGGTACGTGAGAGGACGCCCGAAGGGGGTTCGGCGCAAAGCGGGGAGAGGGGAGGGGGAGGGGTACCTGAGGATCGTGTTGGCGACGGGTACGCCGCCGTCCTCGACGTGCGAGACGAGGCGGGGCAGGTCGCGGTACGCGTCGGGCCCGACTACGATGTCCACCATCTTGTCGCTCTCGAGAAGCTTCGTCTTGAGTCGCTCGGCCATGCATCTGCGTATGCGGCGGGAAGGGCCGCGTCAGAAGATACGCGCGCGAGCGGCGAGGCGAGGCGAGGCGATGCGCGCGGGTGGCTCGCCCCAGGACGCCGACGATGGGCGGGCCGGTCTTCCGCCGCTCTCGCTTGATGAAACGGAAGTAGTTGAGGCGGTGCCACACCTTGTGCTCCGCGTTCTCCCGGATCGCACACGTGTTGACCAGGATCAAATTCGCCTGTCCCATAATCAGGCGCCTGGTGTGCGGGAGGGGCGCCCGCCGCGGGCCGCTAACCTCGCGCATATCATTGGTCTGCGTGAAACCGTCCGCCTTCAGAATTGAGAGGACGACCTCGCTGTCGTTTGTGTTCTGCGGGCGAGGTACGGGTGGGTGGCGGGCGAGAGCGGAGGCGCTGCTGGGGCGCAAACCATCTGGCAACCGTAGCTCTCAATGTACACTGCGGCGCGCTCGCGTCGTCAGCTCGCGCTGCGCCGCGCGCGGCAGCGCGGCGGAAGCGGAGTCGCGCCGGTTTACGGACCCTTTCGCCCGCTCGGCGACGCTTCGGGCTGTTCGAAAGAGGTACTAGCTGCCGTGCTCGCCCTCTTAACGAAGTCCCCGAGCGTGAGGCCATCGTCCGGAAGCGACGGTCGCGCAGCGGCTGTCGCTCCCGCGGGCGGGGGAGGCGGTGAGGGCGCCTCTGTTGAGAGCGCCCGCACCAGTCTGCGCGGCCTTGCGGCGGGGCGCTGAAGCGCTCCGCGGGCGGCCCGAATCGCGGCCAGCATCGCGCGGTAGGTCCCGATCTGTGCTCGCCCGAAACAGCTGGCGAACGTAGCCGCTTGGCTCTGCTGGCAGCGGCCGGCCGGTGGGGGGCCACTGCAGCTGGGGGACCGTGGGCGCACTGGGGGCTCAATCCCGGGTACGCGTGGCGAGCGGATCAAATTCACAGGCAACCCGCCGGCCAGTTGACGCAGCGGCCAATGCAATATACCTTGCACGCGTGTGCCAAGATCTAGAGCAGCCGCGCGCGCACGCCCAGAGGCAGACCGCGTCTACGATATCGATCCGGATCCGGCCCGCGCTCGCCCGCCGGCGGCGTGTGACTCTCGAGCTCTGCCGCAGTGCGAGGCCCGGCGACGCCCGCTTCAGCGCAGCGACTTTCTCGGCCTGAAGCAAACGTTCAAGCCGCAGTCTGGACAACCGACGCAACGCGTGCGGGTGACCCCGGCGTGTATGGCAGCAGCTGAGCGCCCCGCGTGCGGCGCCAGCGGATAATCGCAAGGACCTTCCGCTTGTCTTTATCCTGCGAGGCAACTCTAGATCTGAGCACCTAGGCTGCTTGCCAGGCCTAGCTATAGCTACAGCTAGGGGGGCACGGTTCGGGCCGCACCGGCAAGTGGGTTGCAATTGAGGTCCTCGGCTTCGATCAAGTCCGCCCGGCCATCGCTGCGCGGAGTCAGGACGCGGGTCTCCGAGCTCGCCGCCCCCGGCCCACTGCGAACGCATCGTCACGGCGCCGGCGTGGTAGCTATAGCGCTGAGCCCGAGGAGAGCGATAGCTACCTGCAGCATCCGATCCGGGAGAAGAACGTAGCATCCGATCTAGCGGCGAACTTAGCTCGTTCGACGGTCCTTTTTCTGGTTCTCGTTCGACCGGTGGCGGTTTGAGCTGCAGATCGGCTGCGAGCCATGCGCTCGAGACGCATGCACGACTCAGCAGCACGAGAGTGCATGCGGCGCTGCGCGCCGCTGCGGAGAGGAAGGTTGCGAAGAAAATGTGCGCGCATTGACGAAAGGGGTACAGTCACAATTGAATTGACGAAGAAGCAGTCAGTCCCCCAACGGCGAGCGACCGCAGCGGCTTGCACGACGCTGATCGCTCTGGATTCGACGAGGGGATCGACCCCGCGCGCCGTGCGGGGTCAGGTTTCGTAGGATATGGGCACCTAGTCAGCCACAATCAGGCGCAAGCTTAGCAGCCGTCCACGAAGATGTTGGCGGCTCTTCTGCCGGCGGAGGTACAGCTCTTTCAGTTGCCTCCGCGCCGGGGTTGGGCTTGCGGACGATCGCTGGGGCCTAAGAGGGGGAGGGGGCGGGCCGCCGCCCGCGGAAACGCGCTGTTTCCATCGCACGCATCACTTAACAGAAGTAATTGCGGTCGGGCCGCCGCCTGACCTGCCCGGCGCAGGTCGCCCTCCTCCATTGCAACGAGGGGTCGGCGGGTCTCAGCCTCGCCTCCGATGTCTTTGGTGGCTGCGTGATCAGTTGTGATCTCACGGGCTTTACGGGTGAGTAGTGCACGGCCGAGCTCCTAGCCGCGCTCCCACGAAAAGCCCATCGCGCCTCTTTGCTGGCTCACGGGCGGCCCGCAGCGCTCACCAGCGAGTATCAACAAGCTGGCGATGCCGGAGTCGAGGCGCTGCAGCGAAGTGCGCCGCCGCCCGGCGCGCCGCTTTCGCTTCTCTTGGCCGACGCGATGCCGCCGCGCAGTCCTCAACACGTTCTTCCAAGAGCAGATCGGAGTGCTGACGAAGTACGGAGCCGATGTGGTCAGCGCCTCCGCCGCTCACCGCCCGCGCCGCCCGCGCCGCGCGCGTCCGACCCGGGCGGCAGGTCGGCATCCTCGGGGATTGCGTCCTGGGGCTCTTCCGGGCGTGCGGGCAGGACGACCGGGGATCCGGGTGCAGGAGGTGCAAGAACGCGCACAGCGAGATCTGCCGGCAGTCCCTGAAGCACGTGACGCTGCGGGCGGCGCGATGCGCGCTGGAGCTGCAGGCGCGGCCGCCCCGCGCGCCCTGCCGCCGCCGCCGCTCATGCGCGCGCCCCGCAGACGCGCATTGAATCGCTTGAGGTGGACGGCGTCCGGCTGCGCGTGAAGGTCGCCATCGGGGCCGGCCGCGTGATGGCATTCCACGGCGGCACCGCAGCCGGCCTCCCCCTCGTGGACGCAGCCTACGCCGCGCTCCCCTCGCACCGCTCCCTCGCGTACTTCATCACGGGCCCGGCGGTGGACCAGGTCGCCCAGCTCAAGGCGCGCCCCAACGAGGTCGTGCTCTCCGACGCGGCGATGGACCTGGTGGGTCCCTGGATCTCCCACCGCCCCCCCTCGGACCCGTGCCCCGGAAGCCTCGTCACCGCCGTCCTCACCGAGTTCTTCTCCGCCCTGCCCGGTACCCCCCTCTCTAAGAAGACGACGCCCTCTCTAAGACGACGCCTCAGGGGACGAGGCGCTGCCCGAGGAGGTGAAGGACCACCTGGATCACTTTGCAAGGGAGCTGGCCGAGGTGGAGGAGCGGCTCAACCCGCCCATCGAGAACGCCCTCCTGCACTGTGCGCCCTTAGAGCCCTCAGCTGAGAGCTAGCCCTCGGCCGTTCGCCCTCCGCTGAGAGCCCATCGCAGACGTCCCGGCGCCCGTGCGGTCGCTGCTCAAGCTCCGCTTTATGGACGAGACCTCGCTGGAGGAGACGGGCGGCGAGGCGGACCTGTCCGCCCTCGCCGCCCTGGGCGGCGGCGCCGGCGGCGGCGCGGGGGACGCGACCTTCCGACGGCGCCGCAAGAGCGTGGCGGGGATCAATGGATTCGCGGGGATAACGTCCGGCCCCGCGAACGACCGGCGCCGGAGCGAGAGCACGGCGGAGCCGCAGCCGCTGGTGCTCTCGCCTGCCTCGGACAGCCCCATACTCTCGGCCATGGCGGAGGCCCGCGCCGCCGCGGCGCGCTCGGGCGCCGCGCCCGTCTCGCTCCCGGGGACCGTCGGGGGCGGCCCGCCGGGGTCGCCCCCTCCCAGCCACCACCACCAGCCGGCGTCGGCCGGGACCGACATGGTAACCCAGGCATCGGGCGGCTCAGGCTCCAGCTCGGCCGTGGTGCCCCGGCCCCGGCGCAAGTCCATATCCCTCTCGGTCTCTGTGGACGCGCCCCCCGCCCGCCGCGGCTCCCTAAAGGACGACCCGTGGGGCGGGGGCGCCGTCATGGTCCCCAGCTCCCCCGCGCCCCGCCCCTCCAGCCCGACCGGCTCCGAGCCGAGCCCCGTCGAGTACCGCGGGCGGCGCGTCTCCGTGGAGGAGCCGCCGGCCCGCGGACCCGGCGGCGGACCCGGCGCCACGTCCTCGGCCCCCGCGCCCCTCCGCCAGGCCTTCTTCCCGTCCTCGCCGCAGCTCCAGGCCTCGACGGCGCACCCCTTCGGCCGCCCCCCGCCCGCCCTCGAGCAGCAGCAGCAGCTGCTGCAGGCCCCCGGCTCGCCGGCCCCCTCCCACCACCACCCGGACTCGGCCCGCTCCTTCAACGCAGGCCACGTAGCCAGCCTCTCCTCCCGCATCAAGACCTCGATCTTCCCCTCCTCCCCCGCCGTCTCCCCGGCCTCCCCCTCCACCCCCTCCGCCTCCTTCGGGCCGGGGCAGCCCCCGCCGATGTCCGGCCTCGCCCCGGCCGCCCCCATGCGGAACCGGTCCCGCTCGGTTTCGATCCTGGAGCCGCCGGCGGCGCACGCAGACGGGCCTTCAGACGAGGAGCCGAAGAACTCGCGCTCGTCCCGCGTCCGGCGGCAGTCCGGCGAGGGGTACGGGCACGGGCACGGGCACGGCCCCGACGCGGGGGGGTACGGCGCCGGTCACTCGCTGGGCCCCCCCGCGGACTTCAGCGCCGTCCGCATGAGCCACGGGAGCCAGTCCTCGGCGGCGGCGGCCGCCCACGGGGGCACCCTCTCCGCCCCCAACTCGACCCGCAGCGCCCGGCGCCCCTCCATCTTCTCCCGCGCCTCCTCCGCCATCACCGCCCAGGCGCCCCCGGCCCCATGCCGCGTCATTTCGGTACCTTCCTGACGATTCCCAACCCCCCCCCCTCTGCAGCGCGCCGTGTGGCTCTCCGAGTTTCGAACCGTCTCCGTCGTCTTCGCGAAGGTGCCGTACCCCTCTTTCCATCCCGCCCCGCGCGGGGGGTACGGTGTCGGACACCTTTGATCCGCGTACCCCAGATGGACCTGGACTTCAAATTCGACGGCGAGAAGAACGGGGCGCTGGGACTCCGCGTCGACGGGCGGCCCGCCAGCGCCGCGGACCTGTCGCTGGTGCGTACCCCCCTCCCGTTCTGCTCCCCCCCCATCCCCCGGCGTGCCGCCCCGTCTCACCGGTACCCCCGCAGCTCTTCCAGCGCGTGCTGGTCGCCGGCCAGGCCGAAGTCTTCAACAACTCCGGGTACGCGATTCCGTCCGGGGTACACCTCCCCCGGCCCCAGCTGAGCGTTCGTGCCCGTGCAGTACGATGCGCCAGTTCATCCAGGACGACAAGGTACCCCCCTGCCCCCCTCCGCCCCCCGCGCTCCCGCCCCCCGGATCGGCCGCGAGCGTACCCCCCAGGGCGACATCGTGCTCCTGGCGATCTTTGGGCTACCCCCCGCCTCCTCGGAGGATGACCCTCTACACGCTTTCAAGGCCGCTCTCGACCTCTCCTCCCGCCTAACCGCCCTCCAAGTACCCTCCCACGTGCGTACCCCCCCTCCATTCGGTCCACCCGCCTTTCCGCCCGCCTTACGGGGGTAAGCAGATTTCGGTGACGACGGGACGGGCCTTCTGCTCGCTCATTGGCGACGTGCACTCGCGCTGCGAGTACGCCGTCCTCGGCGCCGTGGTCAACCTGGCGGCGCGCATCATGGTACGCCTCGGAGACCGAATCGCACCGGACGGGGTTCGAACCCGCGCTCGCGCGCGCGCAGCAAAAGGCGCCCAACGGAGAGGTCCTGGTGGACGAGGCGACGCGCGGCTGCCTCTCCACTCGCGTCCAGATGGAGCAGGCGAGCGAGCTAGGGCGGTTGCCTGCTTGTTTGATTGCGTGTCTCTGTCTGACCGACTGTCTGTCAGGCCGGGGAGATGGTCCTGAAGGGCCTCCAGGGTACGGTGAAGACGTACCGCGTCAAGGGCGGCGCGGGATTCGAGGCGGCGCCGCCGTCTGACACTGAGTCGCCGAGCCGGGGGCTACCGCGCTCGGCGAGCGGGAAGCTGCCCCGCTCCAACTCGGCCCACCTGAAGCGGGCGCTGAGCCGGGCCTCGTCCATACGGCGGGACTCGGTCGGTCATTCCTCGGCGGAGGGTGGCGGCGGCGGGCCGGGGGCCGAGGCGGGCCCCTCCAGCGGCCTCTCCCCGACCCAGTCCCCTTCCGCGAGCCGCGGGCAGTCGCCCTCGCGGGGGCAGTCGCCCAACGGCGACGGCGACACAGGCGAACAGTCGTTCGAAGACGACGGGTCTGCGGGCGAGGGCGAGGGCGAGGGCGCCGGCCGGCGGCGGCGCGCCGGCGGAGGCGGCGGGTTCCGCCAGCAGCTCGTGGGGCGCGCCTACGAGCGCCGCTTCTTCGCGCAGCGGGTGGACACCCTCATGGGCCGCACGTCCCTCGCCGCCTCCGCGGCCGACACGCCCCGCGATCCGGCGGAGGCGGCCGCGAAAGGCGGCGGCGTCCTCATCGTCGAGGCGGAGGCCGGGCACGGCAAGACCATGCTCGTCGGCGCGTTGTTCTTCTTATTATTCTTTTTACGGCTCTTAACTTTCTTTCTTCATCAGAGGACTTCATCGCGACGGCGCGGGCCGAGGGCCTGCGCGTCGTCCTCTCGCGCTGCTCCTTCTTCCGCGCCTCTACCCCCCTCTACGCCTGGCGCTCGGTCGTTCTCCAGCTCCTCGGGCTGACGGAGGCTGACATGAAGGCGCTGGCGCCGGCGCTGGGCGCCGCGGAGGGCGCGGAGGCCTCGCCGCACGCGGCGGCCGAGGCGCCCTCGGACTTTCCGTCCCGGGTCGAGTCGCGCATGTCGATGAAGTCGTTCAGCGGGGAGGAGGGCGAGGCGGGGGCCCGCCCCACGGGGGTACGCAAGCCGGCCTCCAACGGCTCGGCCGGCGCCGGCGTACGCTCGCGTTCGCGCCTCCCGAGGCCGGCGCAGGCGACGGGGCCGGGGCCGGGGTCGGGGCCGGGGACCGGGTCGGCGACGCCCCACTCCCCCCACACGCCCCACGCGCCCCACGCGCACCTCCCGCCCCACATACCCGGTCACGTCGTCTCCCCCCCCATGACCCGCTCCCAGTCCTTCGTCACCGGCGCCGACGGGACGATCCCGGCGCCCGGCGCTGCCGCCGCGGGCGCCGGGGCGAAGCGGCCGCCGAACATCCGCCGAATCACCTCCCTCAACATGAGCAACCTGCTCGCCTCGCGGACCAACGCGGCGAACAACTCGAGGGCCGGGGTGGCCTTCGCGGCGCCGGCGCCGGCGCCGGCGCCGCTCATCTCCGTCGCCCCGCAGTCGCCGCCGCCCTCGTCGCCCCGCCTCCTGGACGCGCCCATCTCGCCCACGGCCGCCGCCGGCGCCGCCGGCGGTGGCGCCGCCCGCGGGACCGTCGCCTTCCTCGCGCCGCACCTCGTGGCTGAAGACCGCGTCTCGTCTTTCTCCGGCTCAGTGGCCGGCTCCGGGGCCGGGAGCGGCGGGGGCGGGAGCCAGCCCGGTGTACCCTCGGGCATCCAGGGCGCCCTCCGCAAGGTCATCGACTCGATCGCCGGGTACGCCGTTCGCCCGTCGCTCGTTCGTTCGTACCCCGGCGAGTCGCCTGACCCTCCTCCTTCTTCCTCCTCCGCCAGGAACGGCGCCGGCATCGCCGAAGCGGATAAGGTCAAGCTGGCGGCCCTGGTGCGCAGTGAAGCTGCCTCAGTTCCGTCGGAGGAACGTTCGCCCAGGCGGACGTTCCGTTGAAGCCTCTTTAGTTCCTTCTTTTAGACGCTTCTAAGCTTCTAAGCTTCTTTTTAGTTCTCTCAAGTTTCTAACTTCGTTCGCGCCAGGTGAACGACATCCTCCCGACGGCGGGCGTCGAGGACGGGGCCGGGGGCGGCGAGGGCGGGGCGGGCAAGGCGGCTCTCGACGGCGCCCGGCGGCGCGACCAGCAGCACCTCCTCCTCATCGACCTCCTGCGCCGGGTACGCGCGGCCGGGCCGGGTTATGTAATTTAGGTCCTATAATCAAGGCCCCGGGCCCCGGGACCCTCCTTCCTTCCTAGGGTATAGATATATTATCCTCGGTTGATTAGAAGGTCCTAGGCCGATCGACCTCCTTCGGCGGGTGCGTCCGGCCGGGCCGGGCCGGGCCGGGCGTCTGTCGCGCAGCCGGGTTACGTTATTTAGGTCTTATAACAATAAAGGCCCCGTTATTTAGGTCTTATAACAATAAAGGCCCCGCACCGCGCGCCCCGGGCCACTCCTTCCCCCGCCCCCTTCCTTCCTTCGTGTTATGACCCCGCTCGTCCCGCCCCCCGCTCCAGGCCGTCAAGCACCAGCCAACCGTGCTCGTGTTCGAGGACGCGCACTGGTACCCCCTTCTTCTTCTTCGTCATGTACCCCCCTTTCTTCTTGCCTGACCGCCGCGCGCCCGCCCGCAGGGCGGACTCTGCGTCGTGGGGCGCCATCAACGCCCTTGCGCACGCGCGCGTCCCGGGGCTCCTCACGGTAGCGTACCCCTACCCCGCCAGCTCAGATCTGATCTGATCCGATCCGATCTGACCTCCTTTGCTCTAGGTGATCACGATGCGGCCGACGGACCTCCCGCCCGGCTCGATCGTGGATCGCGTGGTGGACGCCCCAGGAACGACCGTCCTCGAGCTCTCCCCGCTCGCCGCGGTCCGTTTCTTCCTTTCCTCTCCTTTCCATTCCTTTCTAACGCCCATTCCAGCCCGAGATCGCCGACCTCGTGGCCTCACTCCTGGGCATCCCCATCGCGGACTCCTCGCACGCCCCGGGGGGCGACGGCCTCGCGCTCGCCGCCGCCGCACCGACGGACCGCGCCTTCAGCCCCGCGCTGCCCTCCGGCGAGGACGTCGTACCCCACGAGCTCGTCTCCTTCCTAGCGACGCACACGGCCGGCCTCCCCTTCTTCGCCTCCCAGGTACCTCGGCTAAATTTAGAAACAGCCGAGACGGAAATAGCTCATGCGGGGGGTACGTACGCGCGCGCAGGTCATCCTCTGGTTCCTCGAGCGCGAGCTGCTCACCGTCGAGGGCGGCCGGTGCGCCTGTACCCCTGCCCCCCAACCCCTCCGCGACATCCGAACCCCCTCACCCTCTCTTCCCCCCCGCAGGGTCATCCTCTCCTGCGACCTGGGCTCCGAGGAGGTACTCGCGGGGATCCGCAGGTCCGCCTGCCCGCCCTACCCGCCGTACTTGAAGAAGAAAGAGCGCTAAAAACGCTAGATAGAGCGTCCTAGAACGCCTTGAAGGGCCTTAGAGGGCCCCGCCCCGCCCTGCCGTCGAAGTAAACAAAGAAGCTATCGCTTAGAACGCTAGCTAGGCTGACCCGACTCGCTTGGTTCCCCGCACCACCCGACTTGTCGACCCGGCGGGAGCTGACCGCCCGCCCCGCCCCGCCCCGCCCCCCGCAGCGAGTCGGACTCTGTAAACCGCATCATCTGCTCCCGCATCGACCGCCTCGACCCCTCCGCCCAGTCGGTGCGCGCGGCGGGGCGAAGCTTCAACCCCCCCCTCCCCCACGCCCCCCCCTCACCCCCGCCTCCCTCTTTTTCGGCGCAGTCGCTGAAGGTGGCCTCCGTCTGCGGCCTCGTCTTCTCCGAGTTCATGGTCCGCCCCCCCCCCCCCCCCCCCCCCCCCCCGGCGCGCGGGCGCGCGCGAGTCAGCTAGCTAGCTCCGCCCGTCCCCTAGCCAGCTGGGGAGATGGGGGTAGCTAGCGAGCCAGCGCACCAGCTAGCTGGCGAACTAGCTAGCTCCGCCCGTCCCAGCTTGGCCATACCCGCGCCCCGCCCCACCCGCCCCGCCCCGCCCAGCCAACTGCTCTAGCCAGCTAGCGAGACCCGCGCCCCGCCCCCCGCCCCCGCCCCCGCCCCACTCACCCCTCCCCCCCCCCCCCCCCCCCCCCCAGCTGGACGCGGTGATGCCGGCGGAGCTGCAGCCGGTGGACGTCGGCGAGGCGCTCGCCACCCTCGAGGACCTCGGCTTCATCCGCAGGTCCGCCCGCCCCGCCCCGCCCCGCCCGCCAGGCTAGGGGGGGGTGGAGGCCTGTAGCGTGGGGGGCCTTGGCTTGGCTCTGGAGCCCCCCTCTTAGCCTTGATCTTGGGGGCCCCCGGGCGGGAGGACCTCGGCCTCATACGCAGGCCCGTCCGGGCTGGAGGCCTTTGGAGGCCCCTCTCTTAGCCGTGATCTCCAGGGCCGGGGGGGATCCGGAGGGCTCTCGAAGACCCGAGGGGGGGCGGGCGCCCCCGGGCGGGAGGGGGGAGGAAGCCAAGCTCACGGGGGTACCGGCAGCGTGGAGCACGCGGAGCTGGGGCTGGACGCGACGAGCGACGACGTCGTCTGGGCCTTCTCCCACAACCTCATCCGGTGCGCCCCCGCCCCCCGCCCCGCGCCCCAGATCGAAAGATAGAAAGATAGATGGAAAGATATGGACAACGTCGACATCGCCCCCCGCGCGCCCGCCCGCTCTGACTGACCCCTTCTTCCCCCCCTCGCGCAGGGACGTGGCATACTCGCTGATCACCTTCGCGCTCCGCTGCACGCTACACAACCGCGTCGCATACTACTACGAGGTCCGCCCGCCTTCATCTTATTGCATCCGACGCGCAGCTTTCTTCCTCCGTCGTATAAGCGGGCCTAACGCGCGGGGCGCCTCTCGCAGGAGATGTACTGCGCGAACCTGGCGCCCTTCTACCCCCTCATCGCCTCCCACTTCGTCAACGCCAAGAACGTCGACAAGGTACCCCTGCGCGGCCTTGCCTTGTCTTATAAGCTGAACTAGCCGAGGCGCCCCTCTTCTCGACCCGATCTGACACATCTGACACATCTGACCGATCTGAACTCGCTCCCTCCCCCCCGCCAGGCGATCGAGTTCCTGGAGAAGTCGGGCGAGCAGGCGGACCAGGTCATGGCCACGCAGGAGACCGTCTACTTCTACACCAAGGTTCCAGCCTCGTTGTTCCCTAATTCTTGTTCTCCTCTCTTATTCTTGTTCCCGAAGCTCCTGGACCTTTCGGGGGCGAACCCCGGCGCCGCCACGAGCGTCCAGCGCGCCTGCTGGTGCGCCAGGCCTCTCTCAGTCCGCTCTATGTACGTGTGTATGTATGTCTCATCTTCGGCCCCGCAGGCACCGGCGCCTGGGCGACGTCTACCACTTCACGAAGCAGCCGGGGATCGCCGCCGGCCACTTCCGCAAGGTCGCCCCCCCCCCCCCCCCCCCCCCCCCCCCCTCTTTTCCTTTCTTCTTCTTTCCTTTCTTGAGATTTGATCCGGTTTTTCCTAGGCGCTGGCGCTTTTGGGCGACCGCGTGCCGGAGACGGGCGGCGCCACGCTGCTCCGCGTCGCCGCCGAGCTCTTCCGCTACGTCTTCGTCAGGTCCGCCGCGCTTTCGTTTGTTTGTTTGTCGCTCTGACGCGGGGCCCTCGTCGCCGCTGCAGCGAGCGGGCGCAGCGGCGGCAGTCGCGGCGGGCGGCCCCCGAGGAGCTCAAGGCGCGCCACCTCTTAACTTATCTAATCCAACCTCTAATCTCTAACCTCTACTCTCAGGCTGCGACGGAGCGGTACGAAGCGTGGTGGCGCCTGCAGGATCTCTCGCTCTCGGCGGCGCGGCGCTGGGATTCGGTCCTCGCCTCCCTCACCCAGGTCCTTCCTTAGCTAGCTTCTCCCTTCTCTCAGCTTCTTTCTTTTCTCTTCTGAGCTTCGTTCTCGCGTCTACAGCTCAACCTGGCGCACCTGGTGACGCCGGACCTACAGGCCCGCTGCCACGCTACCTGGGTGCGCCCCGCCCGCCCACCCGCCCGTTCCCTCCCTCGAGGCCGCCCGCCTCGCTCTCTCGAGCATCCGGCCTCCCTTCCACTGGCCTCGCCGCCGCCGCCGTGCTCGGACCGTGCACACACTCTGACGACGGCCCCTCGCCCCCTCCCCCTCCCCCCAGAGCGTCGTGCTGCGGGACTTTGGCCTCTCGGCGCTCGCGCAGCGCGAGTTCGTCAGGGCGCGCACCCTCGCCGAGGCCTCCGACTCCCTCCGCTCCCAGGTGCCCGGAAAGGCTAGGCTTGAAAGCTTATGGCAGCTTGAAAGGCTGTAGTTGCGAGTTGTAGCTCGAAGAGCTCTAGAAAAGCCGCCCGCCCGCCCGCCCGCACGGCCTGACGCCTCGCCTTCCTTCCCGCCCCCGCAGGGGATCGTGGCGCGGCTGGGGGCGCGCGTGTGCGCCTCGGCGTGCCGCTGGCGCGAGCTCGAGGCGGAGGCGGAGCTCGCCTGCCACGCCTTCGCCGAGGTCCGCCCCGCTCTCTGCACGCTCTGCTGTGCTCTACTGTGCGAGGGGCATTGATTAGATTGGGCTCTGATTAGTATTGGACAACTGCCTCCAATCTATGTTCTAGCTTCTTCTTTCAGCTTCAATCTAGTCCTAGCTCGCCTGCCACGCCTCGTTTTGCCGTCGTTGCCTGCCGCGGCCCCTGACGCCCCGCCCCGCCCCGCCCGCCCCCCCGCAGACCTCGGACCTCTACGGCCTCTCGATGACCCTCGCGACGCGCGCCCAGGCCAACCTCGTCACCTACAAGGTGACCAGCGGAACGGATCCTACGTTTCTATCTATCTATCTAATTCCATCTATCTAATTACTATCCTTGTAATCCTAGACGGCGTCGGACCTGGAGTGGTGCCGGGAGGTCGCCTGCCGCATCGAGGAGTGCGAGACGCTCGCCGCCTCCGAGTTCGGGGGGTACTCCGAAGGCGTCTACGTCCGCGTCGCCCTCGCCCTCCGCGTGCGTCGCTTTGATTGATTATAATTATCTTATCGATCCTTCTATCTATCTATCGCATCGAACATCTATCTATCTACCTATCTACCTATCTATCTATCTGTGTATCTATCTTGAGAGAAACTGTCATCTTATTATAAGCATCGTCCACGTCGCCCTCGCCCTCCGCGTTGTTTGCTTACTGTTGTCCATGTTATTATTGTCGTGCATCTATCGTTTGTAGATATCTCTATCGATTGTCATGTCCGGCCCTCGTAATCTTAGAGACCGTTTACGCCTCGCGCCCGCATCCCTGCCCGCTTCTTCTCACATCTCCTTCTTCTTCTCCAGATGGGAGCCCTTCCGGAGTGCCTGGAGCTGCGGGCCCGCCTCAACCTGAAGCAGCTGGCGGCGACGGCGCGCTCGGCAGCCGCCTCCTCCGCCGCCTCCTCCTCCGCCGTCAAGCGCATGTCCTTCTCTGCGCGCTCCCGCTCCGCCTCGACGCCCACGACCGCCAACTCCAGCCGCCTGGTCCGTTGGCTGGGCTGGGCTTGGCTAGGCTTGCTCAAGGTCTTGGTTGGTTTTCTTTCTGACGCCGCGCCCGCCGGCAGCTCAACGGAGGGATGGGGGGCCAGGCCTCCGCCCGCACCCCCGGGGGCGCCGCGGTGCGGCCCCCCTGCCCCCCTCCCGCTCCCGCCCCGCCCCGCCCCGCCTCACGGATCCGCTCCGCTGCGCAGGGCCGCGCCGCGTCTTTCTCGGGAGGCGGCGGGGGCGCCTCGGGCGGCGCCGGCGCCGGCGCCGGCGCCCTCTCCATGCCCTCGGCCCGCGTCCTCTCCGCCTCGGCCGCCCTCTGCGCAGTCGGCGCCGCCGAGCGCGACCCGAGGCGCGTACCCCTCCCTCCCTCGCCTTTCGTGTACCCCTCCCTTACTTCCTTTGTTCGCAGGGAGGCGCTCCGCTGGGCGCGCCTCTTCGTCGACATGTACGAGACTCCCGTCGCAATGGACTACTGGTGCCCGGACCCGCCGGGTGCGTGAGCGTCCGATCCGACCCGATCAGCGCCGCCTGAGCCGCCTGAGCCGTCTGAGACGCCTAATCTGATCTGATCTGAGCTCAGGTCTGGTGGCCGAGGCGCTTCTCTCGCTGCTCGAGCTGGCGGAGGCGCAGCGGCGCCAGTCCGAGGCCGACGCTGCGCCCGCCGCCGCGGAGTCCGAAGTGTCCTCCAAGCCCCGCCGGTGCGCCGCCCCCGCCCGGCCGCCGCCGGCTTCCTGGCTCGGCTGAGCAGCAGCTCCGGCTGGCTTGCCCCCCCCCTCCGGGGTACGCAGCTCGTCGGTGTACGCGTTCCTCTCGTCGCTGTACGACGTCGCTTCGTTCGGCACGTCGGCGCGGGCCCTGCGCCGCCGCTCCTCGACCGAGACGGTCAGATCGGATCAGATCAGATCAGATCGGATCGGATCGGAAGGGCCTGACGCGCGCTTCGTTCGTTCGCAGGGCCCCTCCACCGCCTCCAACAACACGGTCGCGACGCCCTTGCGAGGCCAGGGCCCCAGCTCGCCGGTACCCCCCGGGTCGCCCGGGCTGGCGGCTACCATCTCGCGGGGCGCGCTGCACTCGGGCGCCGCGTTGCCGGCGCTGGGCCCGGCCGCCAGCCCCTCCTTCGCGTCGACCGGGAGCTGGGTGCACAGCAGCCACGAGAGCCGCCGGTCGAGCCGCGGGCAGGGCCAGGGTCCGGCCCAGGGCGGGGCCCGCGAGGGCTGGGGCCCCGGTCCCCTCTCGGCCCCCGCCTCGGCCATCGCGGACGCGGACGGGGTCGGACTGCGCCTGGCGCCGAGCCGGCGGACCAGCGTCCGGGGCGCCTCGCCGCCCCGCAGCGCCAGCGCCGGCGCCGCCGCTGCTGCGGACCGCGATCGCGATCGCGAGGCGCTGCCGGCCGCCCCGGCCGCCGCCCCGGCCGCCGCCGCCGCCGAAACGTCGAGCACGAGCCGCCGGCGCTCGAGCAGCGGCCTGAGCCGCAAGCAGAGCGCCGCCTCGGGCGCCTCGGGCGCCTCGGGCCTCCTCCCGACCGTCAACGAGGCCGCCGGGTCGTCCCGGGGCGGCGACGGCAGCAGCCCGGTACCCCCCGGCGCCCCCGCCGTGGTCTTTGCAGGCGGCTGGCTGCCCGGCGGCGAGCGGGAGGCGGCGCAGCATGGGAGCCCCACGGCGGCGGCGGCGGCGCGCGGGCCGAGCTGGCACGCGCGCAGCGGTGCGAGCCAGGCGGTGCTGGGCATGGCCCGCGAGGAGATCCGCCACCTCGTCCGCCGGCTCGCACGCGCCCTCGAGCGCATCGCGCCCAAGCACCGCTCCGTCGGGCCCCGCGCCTTCTGGCTCCGAGGCCTCCTCCACGACTCGGAGGGCCGCCCCGACAAGGCAGCCCGCACCTGGCTCCGGGGCCTCCGCCAGGCCGAGTCGCAGCGTATGCCGCCCGATGCGGCGCTGCTCTGCGCGGAGCTGGGGGCGCGCGGGCGGCCCCCGCACGTCTCCGAGGCCGCCGCCCGCACCTACGCCGACCGCGCCGCCGCATTCTTCGAGCGCGCCGGCGTCCCCGCCTACGCCCGGCGGTACGGGTTCGCCTCTTCGGCGGCCTCGTCCGCCCCCGCCGCGGCGCCCGCCTCGCCGCCCCCCGAGACGGCCTGACCGGGCCCTTCCTTTCAAATGCTTGCCTTCTCCCTTTCGATTTTCGCAGCCTGTGCGCTGCACGCTTTTTTCGGTGTAACATAGATAGCTTTTAGGAACTATTGTGACAGACCCAGGGCTAGGTTCATACAAGGCGTAGTAGCTCCATGCCATGATGCTTGTTTCTTTAAAACAGCTAGTCATGTATCAGAAGATCCAGAGCCTCGCGCGATTTTGCTCCATCGTCGTCTCTTTCGCAGCCAATTGATGTGATCTTAGGGTCGTGGTTGCTCATCTTGTTCTCAGCGTGCGTAGCTTTAGTGTACCGTGAGAACACTTCGACTTTTTTTGGCCTGGATTAGGGTCCTCGAGCTCCTTAATTCATTCCCCGAATCTGATGAGCGTTTTGTTTGTGCGTAGGGAGAGTGTCTATGATACAGTCTTTTAGGTAGTAGCTGGCTTTAATTTTCCATCGGCATTACTATCTCAATATCAGGGCTCCGTAATTAATTACATAATTGCGTGCTCAAAATCGTACTACGGTGTACTTCAGAATCGTACTACGGTGTACGGAGATATCTCAATATCACGTCTCCGTAAGTATAGTATTGATTACTTGTATCTATCGTATTTGCTGTACATGTGCGAATTCAACCTATAGCTATCAGCGTCGATCGCGGCGCCCACGGTGAGGATCATCGGATCATCGGATTGAGGTCCGAGATCCGGGCATTTGGATGCGCAGCTGCCGCAGTGCGCATGCCGCAGTGCAGCGCAGGGCGGCTCAGCGCTAGCGGCTTCGGGATTCACGCATGCATCATGGCATGCCGATCGCGAGGGCTCAGATCTAGAAGAAAAACTGTTCGAATCCCCCCCCCCCCTGCATGCGCAGCTGAAGCTTAAGCTTGAAGAAGACCTACTGTCATGGTATTATGTTAGACGGGTATTAAGTTAGGCGCGGATAGACGAGAATCCTTAAAAGGGGGTATACCATATATAGTACCTCGTCTAACCAGAACCTCGTCTAACTTTGTCCACGTCTATCATGGTGGGTGGGCAAATTTTAAACGTCTAACTAAACACCCGCCTAAAATAATACCATGACAGTATTATGTTCAACGGTTCCCCCTGGAAGAAAATCTGCCAGCATTGATCGCGCTGTGAACAGTCGAACTCACAGAATGGATTTTGATATCTGCCAACCAGGCTGGCTCCTGGCTGCAGCTTCCAGCAGTTGTGCCAGTGTGTCTGTCAAGTGGCGTTTCCTAGCTATATAGTAGATCAAGCGATGCGCCCGACGGGCGCTGAAGGGCGTTAACGTTCGGCTGCTACTACGAGGCGGCCGAGAAGCGGCTGAGGACGCTGAAGCGGAGGGCCAGTGGCCCGAGCAGCGGGTGGGTACGCAGTAAGCAGGCCACGTTGCTCCACTGGCGGACCTCGAACCGCTCGCTCCAGCAGCCGCCCGTGAGTTTGTAGAAGGGCCCCGGCGTCATCAGGAAGCACTCGTACCCCCGCTCCGCGATCGTGCGCGTGACGTCACGCAGGGACCGCTCGCGCCAGAGGCCCCAGCGGTGGTGCTCGAACGTGAAGAGGCCCACGGCGCGCCGGGAGAGGGTCCCGTTCATCCCGTCCAGCACGGCCGGGTCCCACCCCTCCGCGTCGATCTTCATGTAGTCCACCTGCGGGAGGGCTCGCGGTCAGCGCGGCCGCGAACAAGAGCAGGGATGAGCGCGGGGCGCGCGGACGCACGTAGTCGATGCCGAGCTCGCCCAGGAGCGTGTCGACGCGGCGGACGGGCGTGAGGACGCCCCGGCCCCGCTCCGAGATGTGGCAGAGCTCGCAGCCCTGCTCCCCGTAGTTATCCTCGAAGTGAACCATCCCTGCGAACGCGCGCGTCGGGAGCTCAGCGGCGGGCGCGGGCGCGGGCGCGGCGGAAGCGGCGGCGCGGACCGTCCTCGCTGGAGGCGGCCATCCACAGGACGTGCATGTTCGCGCCGAACTGCGCCTGGAGCCGCTCCAGCACGTCGCAGTTCGCGCGGCTGGGCTCAACGGCGTAGACCTGCGCACCCGCGCCAGGAATCAGGCGCGCGAAGCGCCCGAAAGTACGGCGCGCATGCGCACCGTCGGGCGGCGCGGGTCGCCGAGGCCGCAGATGGGGGCGAGCCCGCGGGCGTACTCGCGCGCGACGGTCTCCGCCGCGAGGTTGCCCCACAGGTGGAAGTACTCGTAGACGGAGAAGCCCTTGTTGGCGCCGATGTCGACGATGACCTTGTTCGGGCTGGGATCGAAGGCTGCGCTCCGCGTCGGCGACCGCTGGCGCTTCGGCGGCGCAGGCGAGCGCACCCCGATACAAGTGGAGCAGCGCCGACGCGTCGCAACAGCCCAGCACGAACTCGCTCTCGCCGACGCTGAAGCGCTCCTCCTGCGCCGATCGCAGGCGCTCGTCGCACGCGTACTCCTCCGCCACTGCTCCATCCCGCGGCTGGCCGCCGCTCGCTGCGGCTGCGCGTGCGACGAGCAGGTGGAGGGACAGCTGGACGCAGAGCACCACGAGCCAAGGGCGGCCAGCGCTCGCCGGGCCGCCCCCGCCCCGCTTGCTACCTCGCATCCGCATGACCGCCGCTCATCTGCACCCGCATGCGCTCGCGGCGAGGAGGGAAGGCGTGCTCAACCCGGACTGCTCGGCTAGCTATGCCTCGCTGTCAAATGAAATTGAGCCCCGCGGACTCGGCGTGGAACTTCGAAAATGCGGGTGGGCTCGCGCTTCGAGGAACACCTTGATAACTTGGTGGCCTGCGGCCAAAAGTTCGGCGCAAGCCGTTGTGGCTTGAGCTATGAGCTTGAGCCTGAGCCACGTGCACGAAGCTTGCAATGCATGGGCTCTGCCTTGAGCTTGAGCTGAAGCTCTGCGAGCTTGAACTACAGCTCTTCGAGCTTGAACTAGAGCTCTACGAACTTGTTAACAAGCCTGATGTGCTCGTTCTGTGCGGCTTGAGTTAGTTCCGAGTTGAATTGACGTGTACCCCACTTTTATCGCTGTACCCCTTCTCGCGATCGAAGTTCGCGCTCCTCTCCTGGTGCGTGGGGGCGACTTTGATGATGTTGCGCATCATCTACATCCTCATTGGACTCGTGAACATCGATATCGGAGTCCCCCGCTCTACTGTCTTGGGCGTGGTGATGGGTGACACATTCGCGATCAGACGGTTCTTAGTGATCATGCTGTTTTTGAAGCCGGAATCGCATTTCGACGGCATGTTTTCAACTTTTGAGAAAAACGTCTGGAGATATGAGTCTTCTCCACCTTTTTAGCGTCTTTGCGGGGCGTGCGATACGTTCTTTGTGCAGCGAGACGTATTGACAGAATTTTGTATGAGAGCCATGAACTTAGAAGCAATTAACGGCTTGCGCCGAAAAGCTAGAAGCGCTTGTACCCCCGCCCGCGAGCCGGTGAGGCTTCAGGCCCCAGCGGCCCAGCGGCTCCAGGAATCGACAATGGCAGCCTACGATGACTTCTCGTCGATTGCATCGTCTATGCCGTCAGCCCGGTCCGAGAGGCCGGTGCGCCCTCGTTTTGAACGAGCGGATGCGCTGGGCCTAACGCGGCTTGTTTGCCAGAATTCATTCCAGCCGACACTCGATGAGGCGCTGCGGGTCGTTCAGCTGGGCGACGAGCTGCTCAAGCTGTCGAGAACCGGGCGACTGGAGCTCCGGAAGTTCAGGCTCGATCTGAAGACCGGAACGCTCTACTGGTATTCCAGCAGCGAGCTCGTCGACCTTTTCCGGAGCAAGACTCGCTCCAGTGCGGCCCGACCCTCAGCGGACGTTAGCTAGCTGGCAGCCCTGACGCTGCCCGCAGTTCGGCTCACTAGCATTCGCGAGGTCCACATTGGCCAGCAGGGCAGTCCGAACTTCGCCGCTTTCCGCGCCCAGAACCCGGAGCTCGTCCGCATGGAGCCTCGGTCTTTCTACCTCGTTCTTGTGCGGCGCCAGCCCGCCGGGCACTTCTGGCCTTCTTTCGCTGACTTCTTCTCCCAGTCGAACACACCCGATCGGCGCCAGACCCTCGATCTCATCGCCCGCAATGCCCAGGCTCTGCAGTACTGGACCATGGCACTCAACTTTGCGGTGTTCCGCAAGAAGTACGCGGGCGCTTCTGCGATCTTTCCGACGTTTTGGACTCACTCCGAACGTTTCCAGCGCCCCGGCCCCGCCCCCGCCGCAGCCGATCTTGGTCCAGGTCCACACTCCCATCGGGATGCACTACCAGTGCGTGGGGCTCGCTTTTCCGGCCCCCGAAAGGCTTTCAGAAGCTATCTAGTTAGCTAGATTGGAGGCCCCCGGGGGATCGTGCCGCGCGGGTCTCCCGACGCTGATCGGTTTTCCCCTCTCGCAGGTGGCTCCGCCGCTTCTGGGATCGCTACATTACGATGACGACGACCCAAAGGCTCCAGATCCACGTCCTGTGGGAGGTCATTTCCAGGTGCTGCGCCTCCGCCCGCCGTGTCTCTTTCTCTCTTTCTTCCTTTGCCCTTCTCCTTCTGACGGCGCGCCGCAGCATGAAGCTCGGCCTGCGGAAGGTCTACGTCGATCGCCTCGTGGACGTGCGCTCTGCCGCGCTCTCTTCGATCCCGTTCCGCGCCGACGGGTCGTCCGCAGGCCTTCCGCTCCCGGGGCAAGACCGATCTGACGTTCGAAGAGTTCTCGGCGGTCCGTCGCCTCGCCCCGCCCCGCTTCGCGCTCCGCCGCTCAGCGAACGCTTCGCCCCTCAGGTCATCCTGGACCTCTGCACGCGCCCCGAGATCGTGGCGCTCTTCGACGCGTACGCCGCGCCGGGGAAGGGCTACTGGACGGCCGAGACCCTCGAGCGCTTCATCCACACCGAGCAGCGGGTGAGCGAGGAGGGGCCCGCCACTAGTCGGCGAACGCTCCCTCACGGGCGGCAGGACAACACCGTGGACATCTACGCGTGCCGGGACATCATCGAGGAGTTCGACGGGATGCCGATCCTGGACGGGACGGTGCCCCAGGGCGAGGAGGAGCTCGGCATGCACCTCTTCGGCTTCCTCCGCTTCATGACCTCTTTCGCCCACAACAGCGCCTTCTCCGCGAAGAAGCAGGAGGTGCAATGCCGAGCTCCTCCTCCCTTCCTCCTCTCCTCCTCCTCCTCATCCTCTTCCTCCCCCCCGCAGGACGTGTATCAGGACATGGACCAGCCCTTCGCGCACTACTTCATCGCCTCGGCGGCCGCCTTCCAGCCGCACGACCTCAAGCACCGGCAGCAGGCCCTCGACCTCTACCGAAACCTGCTCCGCACCGGCTGCCGCTGCCTCGAGAGTGCGCGCGCGGCCCGTACCTCCCCTCGCTCCCCTACCTCGAGCCCGCGCGCCCCCCCGCAGTCCAGGTGTTCCGCGTGGGGACGCAGCTCTGCATCACGCCGACGCCCTTCATGCACGGCGACCTCATCACCGTCGCCGACGTGCTCCGCACCATCGAGCAGTTCGGCTTCGAGTCCTCCCAGTGAGCCCGCTAGTTAGCTAGCTAGCTTTCCTCTTCCCTAGCTCCCTTCTGACTTCTCTCTCCACTCCTTCAGCTTCCCGCTCGTGCTCTCGTTCGACATGCACCTGGACGAGCCGGACCGCGAGGCTGTCGCCCGCATGATCACCCAGACCTTCGGCCGTGCGCCCGCCCCAGCGCCCCCCCGTCCGTCCGCCCCTGACCAGAGCGCCAGAGCGCCTGTACCACATCCGGGGCTTCCTGGATAGGTACCTGACGCCTCGCCAGCTCGCCGGGCGCGTTCTCGTCAAGGTTCGCTCAGCCGGGGGCCTGGGCGCAACGCTAAGCCGGCCGGACGCTTGGCTGAGGCACGTCCGTCCGTCCGTCCCGCCCGCGGCCAGATGCACACGCCGGGCTTCAGCGACGACAGCGGCGTCGTGACCGCCCGCCGGGACGGTCGCACCTCCTCGTTCCAGGCACGGCCGTACCCCTCCCCGCTCTCCAGCCCTAACTAACGCCCCGGGACGGCAGGACTGGGACGAGTCGTGGGCGGACCGGCCCTCGCGCGTGGGGCCGTACCCCGGCAACCCGCGGAGCCAGCCCTGGAATGACGTGATGGCGTACACGCCGCGCGTGCGGGACGACGGCTTCGCGGGCTCCTCCACCGCCGGCGCCCGCCAGGCGCAGATCGACCTCAGCGAGGTTTCCCCTCCCCCTCCCCCTCCCCTCCCCTCCCCTCCCCTCCCCCCCCCCCCCCCCCCCCCCTTCGAGGGCGCCGGCGCGGCCGACGCCGGCGGCCCGCGGCGCAGGTTCGAATGGAGGCGGCGGAGTTCGAGGACACCCTGCGGATGACTTCGCCCGAGGCGATGGACGAGGGCCGCAAGTCCCTTACCGCGTCGGCGCTCACGGTCCGCGGGGGGTACGGCAAGTGGCAGGGCGGCGACCCCGCCCCCGGCCGCATCTACCGCGTCGCTTCGAAGGCGCCTCGCGGCCTTACCGAGTGCGGCCCCGTACCCCCCCCGCGAGCTTTCGTACCTTCCGCTCCCTTCTGATGGCGTACCCCCAGGTTCACGAAGAAGTACATCATCCAGGCATACGGGCGGAACCAGGGGCTGGAGGCGCCGAACTACGACGCGATACCCCTCTGGACGGGCGGCGTCCAGATCTGCTCCCTCAACTACCTCATCCACGACCGCTCTATGGTCCGCCGCCTCCTGTACCCCCCTCCCCCCGACACGAACCGCCTTCGAACTCTGTACCCCCGCAGTACTTCAACGCGGGCAAGTTCCGCGACAACGGATCCAGCGGATACGTCCTCAAGGCCCGCCGCCCCGCCACGCGTCTTACCCCCCCCCCCTCCCGCTGAATCGGGTACCCCCGCAGCCTCTGTACATGCGCGCGGCGGACGCGGGGGCGTACGCCGATCTCTTCTCTCTCAACCTGCAGCCCGTGATGACCCTGAAGGTACCCCTACCCTGGCGGATCGGTCCAGAGGGGGGGTAGAGAGGTCTGACGGGTGTACCCCGCAGGTTAAGATCATCAGCGGGCAGCAGCTGTACTTGGAGGGAGAGGACGCAGAGTCCACGGCGCCGACCCGGCCCTACGTCGAGCTGGAGATGGTCGGCGCGCCTGCCGATTGCCGCTACTACAAGACTGGCATCCAGCGGAACGGGTTCGACCCCGTCTGGAACCAGAACTACGAGTTCCCCCTCGGTCCGCCCCTTCTTTCCTTTCTCGCCCCTCGTTCGTCTTCGCCTGACGCCGGGATTCAGCGGCGGGCGCCCTCGCGCTGCTCCGCATCGCTGTGTACAACCTGAGGCCCTCTGCTGGCCTCTCGGACGGTGCGCGGCGCGCGCGCCCGCGATGCGCCCCCTTCTCTTTCACCCTCCTGAGCCCGACTTCCGCCCGCGCTCAGACCTGACGGCGTCGCGGGCTGGCTCGCCCGCGCACCCGCTCGCCTCCTCCGTCTCTTCGATGCAGTCGGTGGCGCTGGGCAACAACGGCGTGGCGGACCCGCTGCAGGTGACAATAATGATAATGACGACGTCTCCGTCTCCGGCCGGGAAGGAATTCGAACGAATTGCTCGCTCGCGCGCAGGACCGGCTGATCGGGCACGAAGTGATCCCCATCTCGGCGATGCAGCTCGGGTTCCGGCACGTGCACCTCAAGACGGCCTCGGGGGCGCCCATCCCCCACGGCACTGTCTTCTGCCACTTCAGCTACGAGTAGCCCTAGGACAGGGCTGCCAGGCTGTGCGGCGCGTGTGTCGGTGTATACGTATTCCAGGATTTCTTCGATCTGCGATCGAATCCTCTGTGATCGGTGCTGGTCACCTTGTAGTCGTGCGGCCACACGTACCCCTCTCGGCCAGTTGGGTTTGGATCGGAGCGGAGGTGGCCAGTTCGAGTTTGGGCGGCACTGTGTTATGCACATGTACGTCTTCGTCCTTGTTAGCTATAGCCTATAGGCCGTGGTTACGTCGCCGTCGACGGCGCGGCGGCACGCAAGCGCGCGGGATCTCCGGGATGGCTACGGTGAGCGGCGATCAGCAGGCGACACTGCTGTCTTATGCGGCGGCGGTTGCTCGTCAAATAGCTGAAGCCGGCATCGATGGCGACGAAGCCAGCGGCCGCGACCCGAGCTCCTGCTGGCGCGCGTTCATCGGCTTCAGCTCTGCCGTCGCAAGAACGCTTGAACAGCGGCATGCGTGCGTTCATAGATGGCCAGGAAAACGTGCCTGTGCTCGCGACTGACGAAGGCCGCATGCGTAGTGGCGCACAGTTCCTTCCCGCATTCGAGATCGTGTCCGAGCGCATGCCAGCCGGTACGTGCGCGCGTCGAAACTTGAAACTGAACAACAGTGCTCTTGATGATGAATGCACCGCAGTATTCCGGATGCGCTTGGCGCCTGCAGCTGGCGGCCGCGAACTCGAAGCGCTCCTGCATGCGCGAACGTCGGCCCCGCCCGTCAACCTCGTTCCCGCGGAAGGCACCCAGATGCACAGGGACTGGCTTCGGCTCTGGCGCTTGTCGCTGTCGTCCCCGGAAGCCTCGGGCCGGACGCAGTGGGACGCGGGGAGCGTCATCGGGCCCTCGTCGGTGCGCGCGCCGTCGACCGGCTTCGCCGCCGCATTTGATCCCGTGCCCAGGACCTGTGGTGCCTCGGCGCCGTTCTCCACGGCGTGACGCACGGGCTCCGGCCGCCCTTCGCCGGCGCGGGGGCGGACCCCATCGCGATTCTGCACGCGAAGATGACCCGCGGCCAGACGCGCTCGGGCCCCGGGCGCGCTCCGGCGGTCCTGGAAGACATCATCGAGGTCAGCCCGACCCGGACGCGCGCCCGCTTGATCCCTGCGCGCCTCACGCGCGCGCCCCGGCCCGCGGCCGAGCGCAGACTCTGCTCCACCCGGACCCCTCCTGCCGGTGCCGCCGGCCCGCCCGCGCCGAACGGCCCGCGCCCCCGCCCTGAGTTCTTGAGCAGGTACTCTTCCGCGGCCGCCCTGGCCGCGGACCTAGAAGCGTGCGGGCGCCTGCTGGACGCGGGGGGGCGAATCCCGCCCTTCCCCCTCGACGCCGCCCGCGCCGCCTCGCGTACCCCCGCCCCCTCCGCCCTCCAGGGCCGCGGGCGGCCGCGGCGGCGCTGGTGGCGGCCGGAGAGCGGGCGCTGCTGGCGCCGGGCGGGCGGGGCGTGCTGGCGGTGAGGGCGGCCCCGGCGAGGGCAAGACCTCGCTCCTGCAGCACGTCACTGCCTCGCTCTCCGCATCCCTCCGTGCGCCCGCATACCCCCGCCCGCCGCCCGCCCCGCCCCGCCCGCCCCGTGGGGCCGACTGGGCGCGGCAGGCCGCTGGGCGCGGGCCCCGCGGGTGGCCACCGGCAAGTTCGATCAAATCTCGCGGGGGCAGCCGTTCGCCGCCGCCGCCGCCTGTGTTCGGGACCTAGCCGCCCAGGCAGGCCCTCTGCTGTACTCCGCTTTGCTCTGCTTTGCTCTGCTTAGCTCTGCTTTGCGTCGCCTTGTAACCGGGCGGCAGGTGCTGGCCTCGGAGGGCGACCTGGCGGAGATCGCGGGGCGGCTGCGGGCTCTCTTCGGGGGGGAGCGGCCGGCGCGGGCCGCCGGCGCCGTTCTCTCCCTGGTCCCCGAGCTGGAGCCGCTCCTGTACCCCTCCCGCGCCTGCCGCCGCTCCAGCCTCTCCTGCACCTCCCCGGCTCGCCCCCCCCCCCCCCCCCCCCCCCCCCCCCCCCCCCCCCCCCCCCGCCCGTCTCGCGCGGCTCTGAGGCGGGCGGGCGGGCGGGCGGGCGGGCGGGCGCGGCGCAGGAGCCGCGCCGCTTGAGCGAGGGCGAGTCCGACGCGGAGGCCGCCGGCTCCGTCGCCGCGCCCCTCCTCGTCCGCTGCTTCCGTGCGCGGCGCCCCGCCCCTTCCTCCCCCCGCGCCTCTCTGAGCGGGTGGGCGCGCGCGGGGGTTAGACGATCTCTTCCACTGCTTCGGCGACCGGGCGAGACCCCTCGTCCTCGTCTTTGAGGACTGCCAGGCGCGCCCGC